>JBBPBX010060501.1:0-11485 GCA_038048925.1 Garcialebias charrua
TTTTGAAACCAAACACGGAGCTAAGTACGCTAAAGCTAGCCTTCAAGAAAAGCAACACATTCTGCCAAGAATTAAAAGGCAAACTGCGGTCGCAGCAGAGTTTGTTCATGAAACCCACAGCCAAAAACGAGGCTGCAGTGAAAGCTAGCTTCAAAGTGGCTGTGTGACTTTGCTGTGTTGTGCGACATAACCGACCATCTCGCCCAGCTGAATCAGAAGCTGCAGGGACGCAAACAAGTCATCACGCAGATGTCCGACGCGATCACGGCTTTCCTGCGAAAATTGGACTTATGGATGTGGCAAGTGAAACAGGACAATCTTGTCCACTTTCCTGTTTGTCAGGTTAGCATTTTCTTAAAATTTAATTCAAATATATCCTGATGCATTCTCAATAATCCAGGTAGAAAAATCTAAAAAAGCTAAGTGTGGTCCTCTGGACATTCAAAAAAACAAAACAAAAAACAGGTGATTATTTCAGCCACCTAAAATAATATGTTCCCCTTCCTTGGATGGTTTCTTTTCACAAAGATGGCCTCTTTTACTCGTCTCTCAAACCATTGTTCCTCTCTATCAAGGATGTGAACATCTTCATCCCTGAAAGATGAAGTTTTGTTTTGTTTTTTAAATGTCCAGAGGACCAGACTTAGCTTTTTTAGATTAATTAAAATATAATAAAATGTAATTCAACAAAGAAGAAGAACATTTCAACTGTGTGCAATTTAATGATTGTGCTTGCATTTTGTTTTGTGTTTATCATTTTCAGAACATGATCAATCATAGAGAGAGAATCCACTTGGTGTGTTCAAGGACAGGCAGCATCTCCTCATCAAAGACTAACCAAACAACTTGAGTACGGTAATATAGTTGTGAACTGAGTCAACCTTTATTTTGGTATGTGTATGCACACAAATTGTTGTCATTCACAGTTGGATGCAAGGCTGTGTGTAGCCTTTTTGGGTGAGATGCTACATGTGTCATACATGTTCTTTGCAGCTCAGTTTTATGTTTTTTTTAATTAACTTGGACAATTTCATCCTTCATTAATGGAGTTATGTGGGTTTTCATAAGCTGACAAATTTTAAAAGGATTTATGTTAGAGCAACAAGCAAACAGATGTTTTCTATGCAACTGTAATTGTCAGTTGAATAAGTTATAATAAATGAGTTATTCAACATTAAGGAGTACGGTAGTTACATTTATTTTACATTACATTAGATTACATTTAGTTACATTTATGTTACATCTGGCCCTTCAAGGTCAGCCATTATGCCGATGTGGCCCTCGGTGAAAATGAGTTTGACACCCCTGATCTACACCTACACAAAGCTTTGTTAATTACATATGTGGGGTGTAGCCTGATTATAAGATGACATATGAAAGCTTCAACATGTTTTTTACCTTCTTCTTCTTTCAGCTTTTCCCTTTTCAGGGGTCGCCACAGCGAGTCATCCTCCTCCACCTCACTCTGTCCTCTGCATCCTTTGTCCTCACTCCAACTACTTTCATGTCCTCTCTAACTGCATCCATATATCTCCTCTTTGGCCTTCCTCTGTGTCTTTTTCCTGGCAGCTGCATTTCTAACATCCTTCTACCAATATACCCACTGTCCCTCCTCTGGACATGTCCAAACCATCTCAGTCTGGCCTCCCTAACTTTATCTCCCAGTTGTTCAACATGTGCTGTACCTCTGATTATCTCATTCCTGATCTTATCCATCCTTGTCACTCCTAAGGAGAACCTCAGCATCTTCATTTCTGCTACTTCCAGTTCTTTCTCCTGTCTTTTTGTCAATGACACTGTCTCCAGACCATACAACATAGCTGGTCTCACCACTGTCTTGTAAACTTTTCCTTTGACCTTTGCTGACACCTTTTTGTCACAAATCACTCCTGAAACTTTTCTCCATCCACTCCATCCTGCCTGGACTCTCTTTTTCACCTCTTTCCCACATTCCCCATTTTCCTGGATAGTGGACCCCAAGTACTTGAAGTCCTGCACCTTTGTGACCTCTGCTCCTTGTAGCCTCACTGTTCCACTGGCCTCCCTCTCATTCACACACATGTACTCTGTCTTACTATGGCTGACTTTCATTCCTCTTCTTTCAAGTGCATACCTCCACCTCTCCAAGTTCTCTTCCACCTGTTCCCTGTTCTCACCACATATCACAATGTCATCTGCAAACATCATAGTCCATGGGGATTCCTGCCTGACCTCATCTGTTAGTCGGTCCATCACCAGAGCAAACAAGAAGGGGCTCAGAGCCGATCCTTGATGCAATCCCACCTCCACCTTGAAGCTATCTGTCACTCCTACAGCACATCTCACCACTGTCCTGCTGTCTTCATACATGTCCTGTACCAGTCTAACATACTTTTCTGCCACTCCAGATTTCCTCATGCAATACCACACCTCCTCTCTTGGCACCCTGTCATATGCTTTTTCTAAATCCACAAACACACAATGGAGTTCTTTCTGACCCTCTCTGTACTTCTCTATCAACATCCTCAAAGCAAAGATGGCATCTGTGGTGCTCTTTCTTGGCATGAAACCATACTGCTGCTCACAGATAGTCACCTCTTGTCTAAGCCTTCCTTCCACAACTCTCTCCCAGATCTTCATCGTGTGGCTCATCAACTTAATTCCCCTGTAGTTGCTACAACTCTGTACATCACCCTTGTTCTTAAAAATGGGAACCAGCACACTTCTTCTCCATTCTTCAGGCATTTTCTCATCCTCAAATATTCCATTAAATATTTGAGTCAAAAACCTCACTGCCATCTCTCCAAGACATTTCCAAACCTCCACTGGTATGTCATCAGGTCCTACTGCCTTCCCCTTCTTCATTCTTTTCAGAGCTTTCCAGACTTCACCCTCACTAATCTTTCCCACTTCCTGGTCCACAGTTTCTATGACCTCCACTCTTCTTTCTCTTTCATTCTCTTCATTCATTAGCTCCTCAAAGTAATATTTCCATCTTCCTATCACACTCTCTTCACTTGTTAGAACATTACCATTGCCATCTTTAATAAGCCTAACCTGCTGCACATCCTTTCCAGCCTGATCCCTCTGTCTTGCCAATCGGTACAAGTCATTCATATAGTCATTCTTATTGGGCAGCACGGTGGCGCAACTGGTAGAGCTGCTGCCTCTCAGCGAGCAGGTCCCTGGTTCAAATCCCGGTCCGGGGGCCTTTCTGGGTGGAGTTTGCATGTTCTCTCCGTGCATGCATGGGTTTTCTCCGGGTGCTCCGGTTTCCTCCCACAGTCCAAAAACATGCATGTTAGACTGATTGGTAACTCTAAATTGACTCTGGGTGTGAGTGAGACAGGTCCCTCTTGTAAATGAGTCCCCGTGGCTCAACGAGGCTAGCCTGTATAAATAAAGGTTGAATGAATGAATGAATGAATGAATTCTCGCCCTCTTTAGTGTCCAGTTTCCAATACAACTCATTGTACGCCCTCTGCTTTGCCTTAGCTACTTCCCTCTTTGCATGTCCCATCTCCTTATTTTCCTGTCTCCTCTCTTCCGTCCTCTCACTGTCATATTTCTTCTTGGCTAATCTCTTTCTTTGAATGGCGTCCTGCACTTCGCTATTCCACCACCAGGTTTCCTTTTCATCCATTCTCTATCCAGATGACACACAAAGTACCTTTCTACCTGTCTCTCAAATTACTGTTGCTGTAGTAGCCCAGTCATGTATGTAATTTTCATTTAGTATGTTCTAAGATGTAATTAAAATCTAATACATATTTACCAGTACATCAATTTGTTAGAAGTTTTGGCTGTGTTTATTTAGATTTTCTTTAAGTGTATCAGTTAAAGATATAATAAAGATAAAACTGCACCTTAAACAGTTGATGCTGTAATTAAAATTAGCCACAACCTCAACCATAACCCCACCTCATTAAAAAAAAATTATAAAGCATGGTAACATGCAACATGTATTTTAGGGTAGAGCATTGATTTTAATATAAGAGTTCATGTTTATGTGCTTGTTTTATGTGTTTCTCTGTCCTGACACATGCCTTTTGAAAGATGCAACATTGGTGATTCCCTGGGACCGTGGACCTAATTAGTCTCTGAGTCCATGTCACTTTGTAAATGTTGGTTTAATTTACACAGGCGTAAGTGCTTCTGCAGTAGAGATAGGAGGGAGCGGTTGAAAAGAAATGCTTGTCACCTTTTGTGACTGTTAGTGTTTGTCTTTGATTTATTTAGCAACCTTCTGACCTCTCTTTTCCTTGTGGCACATTTTGATCAATATTAAAGACAAATGTTGAAAGCCCTGGTCTAACCTTTCCTGATCCAACCACGTGAACATGAATGTGCATACGGAGCAAAGTTTATAGATACAAAGGTGTTTAGAGGTAATCTTTTTAAATGCTAGTTGAGCTAGATTCTTGTACAAGATGTGACTTGTCTTCTGATACAGCAATCCTGTGTATTTCCCAGTGAACACCAAAATCATTAACAGGTCTAAATTTGGATGTTGTGAATTGAGGACACCATTATGTTTTCTTTGTAGCTTTCTACAATATTTAGTTTCCTCAGCACCAATAATCATATTCATGTGAACAGAACCAGAACAGATGTGCATGAGCCCTATATCATCAATGAGCAGCCACCTCAATCTACCCAGGAGTCTTAATATGCTGTCATTGTACTGATAAGCCACAATGGTCTCTGTTTACATTTTGCACATACTCAAAGTCACTATGGACCTATCAATTCAATTCAATTTAGCTTATTTATATAGCACCAAATCACAACAACGTTGTCTCGGGGCACTCTACAGGAACATTCACATACATAGAAAAGGAAGCCAGCAGACTCGATGAATCTTCACTTTGTCACTTTCTCCCATCCTGAGCAAGCACAATGGCAACAGTGGAAAGGAAAAACACCCTTTTAACAGGAAGAAACCTCCAGCAGAACCAGGCTCAGGACAAGCGGCCATCTGCTTTGACCGGCAGAGTTTGAGAGGAACAGGAAGGAGAGACAAACGAACACAGAATGCCAGGTCCAGATGTAGGTGCAGGTGTACCTGAAAGACAAAAAAACATGGTAGGACATATTTTTTTTTTTTTTCAAATACAAAACAGGTTGAGCAGAGTAAATAAAGATAGTAGCAGAGTGAAGAAATTTGGTCAGTTTGTCCTCCAGCAGTCTAAGCCTATAACAGCATAGCTAAGGGACAGCTCAGGGAAACCAAACGGACCCTAGCTATAGGATTTATCAAAAAGGAAAGTCTTAAGCCCAGTTTTAAAACTGGACAATGTGTCAGCCTCATGGACATAAACTGGAAGTTGGTTACACAAGAGAGGAGCCTGAAAACTGAAAGATCTTCCTCCCATTCTGTTTTTGGAAACTCTAGGAACCGCAAGTAAACCTGCAGTTTGAGGACAAAGCGCTGTGTTAAGAAAATATGGAACAATAAGATCTGTAATATAAGATGGAGCTAGGTTGTTAAGAACTTTGTAGGTTGTAGTATTTAGAATTATGTTCTGGATTTGACAGGGAGCCACTGGAGAGAAGCTAAAACTGGAGAGATATGATCTCTCAGTTAAGTCTCTGGCAGCAGCATTTTGGATTAACTGAAGACTTTTTAAAGACGTATTTGGACACCCAGGCAATAAACCATTGCAATAGTCCAGTCTAGATATGAAAAATGCATGAACCAGTTTTTCTGCATCATATTTAGATAAGATGTTTCTAATTTTAGTGGTATTACACAGGTGGAAGAAGATGATTCTAGTAATGTTTTTAATGTGGGGGATAAAAGACATGTCCTGATCAAAAATAACACCAAGATTTTTTAACATTAGAGCTGGAGGCCAGATTAATGCCATCCAATGATATTGTGTTCCATTTCAAAAATTGAAGAGCCTACTGTGTGCCTTAAGACTTTAAGGGGATATTGCAAAGCAGGGGCAGTCCTAGCATGTTTAGTGCCTGTGCGAACAACGCGTTTCCAACACCCATACATTAAATGTTACATGAAATGAGTTTTCTTTAATTGCATTAATATACTATTGGGGTTTAGAAGACTCATTCATGATTTATTGTCTGTCTGTATCAATAAAGTGTCCCTATGTCTCCATTTTTTTTAATGAATATGATAAAGAAAATAAAGAAAGTGTTCATAATTCAGAGCTCAGTCATACAGCGGCATGTAATAAAGCTTGGCAGTGACAATATGTGGCTGAAATTAGGAAAACCCAGTCAATTCTACACAAGGCATCTGTCTTAGTTCAGATTTCAGAGGTAATGATTTTACTGGTGATGCACAGCTGTGAGACATTATCCTCCACCGATGCAGAAAAAAAATATGCAAACTCACAAGAGACAGACAGGAAGTTAAAGGGAACCATCTTTGGCATTCAAAGAGTAAAGACATTTTGGATTTATTTCATCATGAGATCACAAGCCCTCACATAAACAACTCTAAGGCAAAGAACGTGGGGGGTAACATCTGAGCGAGCTGCAGCCTGACAGACAGAAAAGACTGGAATGACTTTAGAGAGTCAAGAATAAAAGGAGGACAGTTAAAGGTGAGAGGAATGGATGGAGGCTGCAGCCACCCACAGGGTGCATAGTGGAGACATGGTTAGTATAATCAGTTACTGACCTTTTCATTAAATCATTTCTGAGTCCTCAAGATAGGCTTTACTATTCATTACAAAAGAATGAATGCTGGAAATGAAATGTAGTCGTTTACTTTCAAGTGGTGAGAAATTCACAGTTATTATAAAATATATTTTTAAGCTCGGTAGCTCTTTGGTTCTATAGAAAAAGTCAAAATGAATAGAGACCAGCTGTAGTTATATGAATGTAAAGTGAACTCGATTTCTCTCAACAAGTCAAGAAATGTATTTAAAAGGAAACTCAATAAAAAAAAATTAAAAATAAACTTCCACTTTTTAGATTTTATCATAATGTATTATTTTAGTATTGCCTCAGCTTTGGTATTGTTACCAGTAAAATATTTCCCACAAACACAATGAGAAAACTGATCAAACATTTTCTTTTGACTGTGTTGGTTAAATATTAATGACTTCACATCAACCACCCAACATGTTCATTGACAGATCTAACACATAAACTGCTGTCAATCAAGCTGGCAAGTCTTTTTAAGCTAATTGGGCCTGGGCATATCCAGAGCTCATTATTGATAAAACAGCACACTCGGAATAAAACATAATTTTTGTTTTGTCACCCACAAAATCTCTTAGGAATTCATTCAACCTTTATTTAAACAGATAAGTCACATTGAGCCTCGAAGACTCATTTACAAGTGAGATCTGTTGGACAGACAATAAAAGTGGTGAAAAATGACACATAGGGTTTGGAGACAAAAAAAATCCTAACACATTTTTGACCTCTGCTTGAAGGTCAAAAATGTGGTAATGAAAAAAATCTTGCACACAAGCACATAATGACGCCGACATTACGCAGAGGGCGGGGGAGGGGACTCAAAGGCGGTGAGCATGCCAGCCCGTAGAGGCACTGCAGAGTTCAGATAGAATCACTCAGTTCATATACAGTAGTTCCCTCTGGAGATCTGTGCACACTCATGGGGGGAGCTGCCGAGGACGGCCAGAGGCGAATCCAGAGTCCTGAAATGATGACAGAATGTTTATTCAGCTGGGCTCCTCTGAAAAGTCTTTGGAATTCCTCAGCAGAAGGGTTGGGAGGGGTGAGAGCGTCAGGTTTACAAAACTTCTGCAGGCGTGTTGAGATAAGACGGCCTGTCAAGGCCAGTCGGGGAGCCAAATTTCAGATAAACACAATTGTTTTGGGGGACAGACATAACTTTAATGACATCTACCTTCAGTCTGTGTCGGTCCACTCGCTTCCAAAATGTCCAAATTAAAATGACCTTACTAATGGAACGTGCCTGAGAAAATCCCAGAGATCTAATCCATTCATCCAAAAGCATGGATTCTCGAGACATTAACCAAGTCATCATGTAAGGCAGGTAGCCTGACCAGGTCCAGATTTGCTGCCGACGTCTTCCTTGTGTGTTGATAGACCAGGAACCAGCTGAATCCTGAAATATATTTCTATCAGTATTACACCTATTAATTACACCTATTATATTCTAAGATTGTGTTTACTTAATTTCTGCCTTATAATGTGAAACATGATCTAAGGCGGAACCTTTTACTCCCGGGCTTTGTTTTCACTAGGGAACAGTTACACGCTTGCACAAAACAACAGACCTAACACTTGATGATTGACATATGAAGCTGGTAGCTTATTGTCTGAGAGGCGGATCACGTTACAGAGTAGGGCAGTCCCAAGGAAGTTCCAGGGCGTTTCCAAGGCGGTCCGGTCCCAGGAGTGGTCCCACGAGGCGATGACGTCATCTGGGGGTATAAAAACTGTGATCCGCCTTCGAAGGTTCGTGTGTGGACTTGTGCTCGGAGTGAGGTCTGTTTGAAGCTGTAAGGTTTATTCTTATATGTACAATAAACCTGCAAATTAACTTGCACATTCGTTTCAGAGCCTTCCTTCAACTTTTGAACCGCAACAATCCAAAAAGCAGGAACCAGTTATCATAAATCCAATTAAATATGTGTCCTTAAGATCCACAGATGACAGCAGAGATAGACATGTCATCGAGTCTTCCAAGTCGATGAGATATCCAGCTGTGTGCATGCCAACAGGGCAAATCGGCTCGCCTACAGCCTGTCTTCTCTTTAAAGAAATGTTATCAGTTGTGTTGAGGGACAAAATGACCAAATGGAAGTCCATAGTTATGATTCAGAAGATTTTGAAGAAGAGAGGCTCTCAGTCAGTTTCACAGACAAGACGAAGCAAAAGCAAAGCGGAGACCGAGAGGAGACGTCCGCCCTTGAAAAGAGCAAGTGTTGAATGAATTCCATTTTCGTTTAAGTGAGTACATAAAACACATTATTTTGCATGGTTTTTTTCTATGTCCTTCATTTTACTGTTCTTCAGTGGAATCAAGCCCTAATTCATTTGAAATCATTCATGCTTATAACTGTCCATTTACAAGCTAATAGTGCCTCTAACAAAAAAAAAAAAAAAGTCTGTGAACAACGTTGTGTTTAAACCTGATGTTTAGGGTCCAAAGCCTTGAATAACAATCAAAAAGAAACATACAGTAATCCTGTGAAAAATTACTGTTTACCAATTGTGAATACTGTAATCATTTAGACCTCTTTTGTTTGCTAAAAAAGTTTATTTTTGACCAAACTGAAAAAATAACAGCTAGTTTGAGTGAGGCTGAAACTAATGTGAACTTTTGTCATTTTAAACTCCACTCCTAAAGATTTCACAGCAGCTCATTCAAAAACTAGTTTAACTACTTTTGATGCTGCTGCGGTCAATTTGGAATATATTATGTTGCAGCTTGTAGCATTTCTGACCAGAATATATAAATATGACTGCCAGGTTAATCCATCCATCCATCAATCCATCTATCCATCCATCATATTTACCCGCTTCTTCTTTTTAGGGTCACATGGGTCAATGATGTTGTTGTCAGCAAGTCACTGTGTGAGAGGCAGGGTACACCCTGGACAGGTATCCAGTCCATCACAAGGACACATAGAGACAAACAAGACAATTAACCATTCACTCTCTCACTCACACCTAGAAACAATTTAGAGTTACCAGTCAGACTAACATGAATGTTTGTGGTCTGTGGGAGAAAACTGGAGTACCCAGAGAAAACCCACCCATGCACAGAGAGAACATACAAACTCCTCCCAGAAAGGTCCCCGGACCGGGATTTAAACCAGGGTAACCTGCTCGTTGAGAGACAGCAGCTCTACCAACTGCACCACTGTGCCACCCGCCAGAATAAATAGGTAATTTAAAATTAAAAAAGCAGTGCAGATTTATTATTTTTTCATGAAAAAAAAAGTGTTTGGATGAACTAACATGATATGTTTTAGACCACTGTTGTTTTAAGACAACAGTGAACCATGTTAACATTGATTAAGTTGGGATTAGTCATTAGTTTTTATCAGCAATAAATTATTTATTCAAATAAAAATTATTAAGACGTATCTTCAACAGATAAAACATTTTTGTAAACATTCTTTAAACATCTGTTAAGTTCCTGGGAAAAACAAATACAGACATGCTCCTGTTTTAATTATTCTACATCGCCTTACAACCTAGCTTTGTTCTTTCTTTTTTTTTGTTGTTGCTACTTTTCCTTTTAATTAACGTTTTATTTTCAGTTGTTTAAAAAATGCATGTGTCCTTTATAATTGTATATTGTTGTGAAATATAACAACAAATTTTAGATTAAAAAGCTAACCAAATATATATATATAGTAAAAAAAAAGAAAGAAGAAATAGAAAATATGCTAATTTAACGATTACTTGTTCTAACAGATGTTTTTCACTTTTCTCGTACTGATAAGAGAAACTAAGAAAAGTCTGTTTGTTGACAAGGTTTTCCAACCGTGGAGTTTAGCATGGTCTGCAAAGCTGCTCACAAGCCAAGTTTTTCCACAACAGTGGCTGTACTCAGCTTTGAAGGATGTTCAGGCTTTTCTCCTTCACTGAGATTGGCAGCTAGTTTTAACCCTTTGAGATGAAATATGCTGGTGAAGATTCTCGTCATCCAGGACATGATAAAATCAAAAAAGTGTTCAATGCAGAAACAACTGGACTTTATATGTAACAGAAGACACGTCACTCTTCATCTGAGGAGCTTCCTCAATTCAAAGAGCAAAGTGTGTGGTTCATGTTTTAAAGGCTGAGATAAGATACACACAAATCGCACCTCACACCTTAACAGTAGGGGTTTCATTATCTTTGATAGTCTAATTCACCGACAAGGCTCCTCTGTTCCCATCAAGTGTGAAAATTGTCTGGGAATCAGTCCTAAAGCTGCATTATACGTTTTTGAAAGTTGGAATCTGATACCTCCTCCTCTGTTAATAGAAGGCTTCTCCCTCTTAATATAAACAGTTTCCTTCACACTCCTCTCAAACCCCCTGTGCTCTTGGTCTAAAATGTGCACATTCCGGTCTTCAAATGAGTGTCCCTTGTCCGTAAGGTGGAGGTGAACAGCTGAGTTTTATCCAGAGGAGGTGGCTCTCCTGTGTTGGGACATTTGTCTGTTAATAGGCTGTTTAGTTTCTCCAATGTAGAGGTCTGGACCGTCCTCGCTGCACTGGACCGCATACACTACACCACTCTGTTTGTGTGTGGGTGTTTTGTGCTTAGGGTGGACCAGCCTTTGTCTGAGAGTCCTGCTGGGTTTGAAATGTACTGGGATGCTGTGTTTGTTGAAAATCCTTCTGAAATTATCTGATACTCCAGCCACATAAGGGATGACAATGTTTTTTTGTCTGTTCTCCTTTTTCTGTTTATTAGTGTGTTTTGTAGATTTACTCGCCTTTGAAATAAACTTTCACTGTCAAGATTACGCAGGAAAAGATGACTGTATTATTTTGTTTTAACTTTTCACAGAGAAGTATAAAGATGATTGGTAGTA
>JBBPBX010060502.1:0-13393 GCA_038048925.1 Garcialebias charrua
ACACCGTCGACCATCAGGTACTAATCAACCGTTTGTCTCAGCAGGTTGGCCTCCAGGGAGCTGTGCTTGAGTGGTTCAAATCTTACCTGACTGGGAGAACTTTTTCTGTCATGATAGGTGATCTGTCCTCCTCTTCATCAACCCCTCTGACCTCTGGCGTACCACAGGGATCTATTCTAGGGCCAGTCCTCTTCTCTCTTTACATGCTGCCATTAGGATCAATCATTGCACGTCATAACCTGTCTTTTCACATGTATGCAGACGATTTACAAATCTATCTGCCAGTCACTCCCAACCCCTCACTCAGTTCAAACACTCTTGTCAACTGCTTAAATGACATTAAGCACTGGCTCTCTCAAAACTTCCTCCACCTAAACACAGATAAAACTGAATGCATTTTATTTGGTGCACCTGATGACACCAGCAACATCCTTCCCAGTCCCAGTGTTGGTTTCCCCCTCCCCCACTTCAACCCGGTGGTCAGAAATCTTGGAGTGCAGCTTGACTCCAACTTAAAGTTTGATAAACAGATCAGTTCTGTTGTCAAGACCAGCTTCTTTCAGCTCCGTCTGCTCTCCAAAGTCAAGTCATTTCTCAGCCGTGGTGATCTGGAGAAGGCCATCCATGCCTTTGTGACCTCCAGACTTGATTATTGTAATGCTTTGTATGTTGGTATTAATCAATCCTCCATCTCCCGTTTACAGCTTGTACAGAACTCTGCCGCGCGCTTTTTGACCAACACACGAAAATATGAACACATCACTCCTGTCCTGTCCTCTTTACACTGGCTCCCGGTTCAGTTCAGGATACAGTTCAAGCTGCTGCTGTTTGTTTTCAAAGCTCTGAATGGACTTGCACCTCTGTACATCTCAGAACTTTTGAAAGTCCATCAGCCCAGCAGAGCTTTACGATCTGCCAGTCAACACCTGCTGGAGGTGCCTCGCTCAAGGTACAAACAATGGGGAGACCGGTCCTTTTCTGTTGCCGGCCCAAAAGCCTGGAACAGTCTCCCCCTTGAGCTGCGTGCCACCTCTGATCTGACTCTGTTCAAAACCAGACTGAAGACCCACTTGTTCAAAAAAGCTTTCAGTGTGTAACTTTTATTACTTTTGGTATTTTAGTATGTAGCATTTTTATTTCCATTGCCTTCTTTTATTGCTGTTGTTTCTTATTCTATTTTCATTGATTTATTGTTCCAGTTTATTCATCTTTTTATCCTGTTAAGCACCTTGGTCAATGCAAGGCATTGTAGGAAGGTGCTATACAAATAAAGTTTATTATTATTATTATTATTATTATTATTATTATTATTATTATTATTATTATTATTATTATTATTATAGCAAACAACCATTAGGGAGCTAACTATCCATTGTTAGGCTGATGGTCCTCCTTGATCATGTGAGCAGCTGGTTTCAGGCTGTCATCAGCAAACTGGTTGATCCACTGTAGCCGTTTTCGCATTGCACGGCCCTCCCCAGTCCGGCTCGTCCCTGATTGGCCCAGAGCCAGTCCTGGTCCGCCCCCGTTCATTACGCACTGTCCGGAGAGCAAGCCTTGAAGTGGGTGGGGTGTTCACTTGACGTGGGTGGAGTGTTCTTGTGTGCGCGCTTACAGTGTTTTAAGAGAGGACACGCCGCTAAAAAATATTTGTTAGCTGAATATATATATTAGTGTTTCTGAGTTAAATTTTTGTTAATAACTGATTACAAATCAGCTTATGTATCAGCTTATGTTAGAACGTAAATAACACGAAGCGCGCACCCATTTCCGCCTTTCAGCGCGACCTGAATGTCATTAAAATATAACTAATATTGTCTAACTCATGCGCGCAGCCAGGGTTTTAAAATATAACTAATAATCTCTAACTCCTTTGCATAGCTAGAATGTTAAGAGGGGTGATTGCTTTATAGGCAAAGTGGACTCCTGAAAAACCAATCCGCCTCTGTGGCTCAGAGAGATCGCGCTCGGCTATTACACTTTTTTGTCTTGACCCGGGGAAGCGGGTTCGCTTCCCACCTGGTACAAGTTTTTTTACGTTTGTCTTTTATTGGAGTAAATAAAAAAGGAGTTTGTTTGGTTAACACAACTCCTTTTTATCTGAGGTTGTTGTTAGAACGAGTACAGCCCCTGCTGCAAACAACGAATCAAATGTGAGCAGTAAATGACGTCAAACTGGGCCGGGGGAGCCCGGCCCGATCAGAACCACGGTGGAGATGGTTCCAAAACGAGGGCGGACCCGGGGGAAAAAAAGGAAAATGCGAACACGCCGAACCCAGGTTAGAAAGCGGGGCGGGGCGGCCCGGGCCATTGAGGGCCGTTCAATGCAAAAACGGCTTGTGAGAGGGTGCTATTTATAAGACTGAGCTGAATACAGCACCTCAGACTGAGGAAGTCTTTTGGACGAAAGACGAAACGTTTCTACAATTTTTTTGCTTTGTTTTGTTTTTTGAATGTCCAGAGGACCAGACTTAGATTTTTTAGATTTTTCTACCTGGATTATTGAGCATGCATCAGGGTGTAGGTGATATGTATTTACAATGAAGTATTTACTGCAGGCTCTGCAAAGCAGGGAGACAGGCAGGTATGTTTGTGGAAGTTCTGCTCTGCCAGCTCCTGCACACACAGCCAGACTAATCAGCAGCACCTGTAGATCATTGACTGATGAGGATCATAAAAGGCTGCAGAGGACATTCAGCCAGCGCTGGTGCACTACCTGCCAATGGTAGTCTTGTTCTAGCCTTTTACTCTAGTTTTAAACCAAATATTAATGATTTGTACCCTGATGCATGCTCAATAATCCAGGTAGAAAAATCTAAAAAAAGCTAAGTCTGGTCCTCTGGACATAAAAACCCCAAAACAAAGCAAAAAAAAAAAAAGCAGCTGGTTTCGGCTGTCATCAGCCAACTGGTTGTGTAACACTGTGAGAGGGTGCTATTTATAAGACTGAGCTGAATACAGCACCTCAGTCTGAGGAAGTCTTTCGGACGAAAGACGAAACGTTTCTACACTGTTTTTGCTTTGTTTTGTTTTGTTTTTTGAATGTCCAGAGGACCAGACTTAGCTTTTTTTTTTTAGATTAATGATTTGTATTCTCTCCGTGCCTCCAGTGGGATACCCTTGATGTCCTC
The DNA here is from genome assembly GCA_038048925.1 of Garcialebias charrua. Lineage (NCBI taxonomy): Eukaryota > Metazoa > Chordata > Actinopteri > Cyprinodontiformes > Rivulidae > Garcialebias > Garcialebias charrua. The sequence continues at coordinate 3,132 of JBBPBX010060502.1, forward strand.
CTGTTTCCTGAATCCTCCTCTTGTGGACCTCAAGCTCCTCTGTGCCTCCCTACCACATCTCCTTTGCCTGGAACCATCTGGGTCATCCCTCTCGACGTCTAATCCTGACCTCCATTGTAAGGAAGATCAGCAACAACATTATCATCCTTGACTATAAGAATGTTAGTCATCTCTTTGCTCTTCAGGGTTCCAGCCTCCTCCCTGGCTTGTTGCATGATTCATCACTTGTAAACAAACACTGAATTCATTCTGAGTCTTGGTCTCTGTTCTCATCGGTTCATGTATCTGGGAATAGCTGCATTCATTGCAATATGACGTTGGTAAGAATATTTCTTCTTCTTACTGATTTTTGTGGTCCGACAGTTCTGAGAGGACAGGATTCCTGATATGTATATTGGCAGAGATGGAGGTGATGAGGTAAGTAGTGGTGGGTACCGTAGTGGATTGTAGGCAGGCTGGTGAGCAGGACCTGAGCAGCAGGACAGGTCTTTGGCAGAATGCAAGCAACACCAGAAGTTCCAGGGTTCAGCTCAACTTGGAAGAATGGAGGAAAACAGGTAAATCCAGGATCAGGTAACAGGAACTAGGAGAACATGGAGGAAAACTGGTAAGTATACATCTTAAGATTAGGAAAGCACAGTAGGCTCTCACAATACCAGTTGGTATCTAATGTTCCAGCAGAGAAGAGAAGTCTTCAACAGTCTTTCATCCTCCTGGAGCTCATCATGGGACTAGGCCACAGCTGCCGCTCATTGGTGCCGCCCAGCAAGAACCTGCAGGAGAAAAAACACTGGGATCCCATGATTTCCAGTTGAGAATCAAGGCCCAAGACTTGGAGGAGCTGAATGTCATTCCAGCTTCTGCATAGCTGGAAAACACCCTCAGTGAACAAGTCAGTTCATGTCTTTAAGATGTCAACACGTCATCTGCAAACAAGCAGAGAAGAAACCCTGAGGTCCCCAAACCAGACACACTCCTCCCTATGAGTTCCTGCTGATGGTAACCACAAACAGGAGTGTAGATTGTAGGACTGTAGGCCTATGAGGACACTTTAATCCCAAAGTGAATCGTGAGGAGCACTCAAAGTCACACACTGATTTGCCTTGTCCTCGTGTAACATGTGACTGAACCTGGAATCAAAGGACCGGAAGATGACTGCACCATCATTAACATTTAATTTGCTGAAGTTCGAGATGCTAGCAAAAACTCTGGGACTATTTTAAGAACAGCTGTTGTGCAAATACATTCACAATTCAAACAAGCAGTCTCAAGTGAGAAAACTCAGAACCCCTGCAAAAGTTTTCACATTTTAAAGACAATTGTTTTTACTCCTTGTAGACAAAATTCTGTAGACGTTGACATCTTACAGAAACTGTATTTTGTTTTAAAATGGACTAAAAAAAGACCTGACCTTGATGAATTAAAGTCTCTGTTTTCTGTTTCTGCCACAGATACCAGCGAGGAAAGTGCTGACGTTGACTCAGTAAATAGCAATCCTCCCCTCGTGTCATTAGCTTCCAAAACACACAGGCTGAAACAATAAAAAGTATAATTGGATGCCTTGACCTACAAGAACTGTAATTATTTTTAAGTGCTTTCCAAATATCTGAACATGAGCTGATGACAAGGATCAGAGAGCCAGAGCAGTGTCTAATTGACAGTTTTATAAATAATTTATAATAAATCACTTTTTATAATAAAAACCTTGCCGTAATGGAAATGATAGTGCCGTTTGTGAAACTCAGCTCAAGGTCAACGCGTACATGAATTATGTAGATGTTTTGTTTGATCAGTAAGTTTTCCAAACACTCTGTTTATTGTTTTTTTGTTTTGCTAAATTAAATCCTTTTGAAATTTCTGCAGAGTTAGATTCAAAAGGTGAACAAATGAGTATTATACTCAAAGATGTGTTTTTTTCATGCAAATTAAAAACTTGAAGGATATAGTTAAACATACATATTCATGTTTTGTCATTATGCAGCCTGGAACTGATTGGAGCATTATGTAATGTTTAATTTTTTTATTATTTGTTCTCTGCTTTCTGCACTCACTTTCGAGCATGACGGATGCCTCCTCTGCCTCTCGTTCTCCTCCTGCTTTTATTTGCTCTATGTATCAGTGCTCCTATTACACATCTTCCAAAACTAAATCTACTGTCATGGATCTGGTCAGCTGGACTTGCAACGCAATCGGTAAAATCTGTTCAACAAAGCAACAGGTCCTGGAGAGCCATCATGACCCACTGAGACCCACACTGCAGGATACATCATGGATCTATGGGGAGTTTGGGAGCTGATGTGTCTTTCCGTTTTGTCTCAGGAGGACGCCTAAGACCTTTATATAATTGGATTCATGACAGCAGGGTTTCTTCCTTTTGGCATAGGTGGATTCCTATTTGTCATAGGCTATTAATGAATATAGCTGCAGCAGTTTTGGCCATGGCAAAACTGCCAAGTCTGTGAAGGTTTGGTCCGTGCTTTGAGTACTCAAAATCAGATGATTTGCGAGATTAACCATAAGATGTAAGCGGTTTGTGAGAATCACAGGCCATCTGCAGCTTCTGGGACTCGCCAGCATGTTGGAAATGACCTTGGAGGACCCTTGTAAGCACAGACCAGTGGAATGCCCACAAATCTGGCCATTTTGGGATCAAAAGTACTAGCAGAACTCAAGACTGACAAGAAAAAAAAACAGTCTGCCTGAAAAAATTAACAGTTGTGGTTTATCTGAATCTGACTCCCCCGGTTGGCCTTGGAAACAGGCCGACTTATCAAATTACTCCTGGGATATGTGTAAACTAAGGAAAAGCTTTGTCTATTGCAACACCCCCAAGAACTTCTGAGAAGGCTTATTAAAACTGTTCCGACTGACACCAACATCTTATCGGGACTATGGATTATCTGGAAGTGCTTCATGGACAAATCTCACCATCTTGCTGTCAAATGCATATTAATGTGTTTATAAATGTGCTGCTGGTAGAGTTTTTTGATGTCTAAATTGTGTCCTGATAGGACAAGGTGTGAAGAGATATTTTAGGTAATACCACCATCCTATCCTCATGGATTTTCACCCTTTTCTATCTAAAAAGTATTCTGAAAAAGAATAAGGGGCCGCACTCCAGTAACATCAGTAACGTGCACTCCACCCATCTTTTGGAAGACTGTACGAACATAATCTCTCTGTATTTTGGTACGATAAACTTATTCTGATTCTGCCTCAGCTGCTGTCACTCACCTCACTTTATTATCTCTTTCTATCACACTCTCTGGGATTCCTCCTGTTTTTCTGTTCTCTTCTCTGGTTTACCCTTCTTGTCTTTTTCGGTTTCTCATTTTCTTGCCGTCTTCATCTCTCCCTGTCACCGCCATCATCCCCGGTGATTCTTTTCTCTCCTCCTCTCTCTCTGTCCATCCAGCACCTGTTCAGCCCTGTCACCTCACTCCCTTCAGGATTATTATTCCCCATCTTTTCCCACCATCTCTCCATCCTGCAATATTCTCTGGCAGTTGTTAACTTTTTTTTCCTCACGCCCCAGTTCCCCACAGTCTCCCACATTTTTCTGCCTTGGTTCTGTTGTCTTAGAGATGTTTATCAGGAAAGTGCCAACATAACCGCAGCGGAGCCTCGTCCATTAACATGTAATCTGCTGCAGGATATCTTTGGTATAAAAGCATGAAGTGTCCACCGAGATGAAAATGGATTTGAACGAGTCACTGGAAACCTGGAGGGGAATCAGATTTTAGTCAGGTGGAAATGCAGCTCATGTGGTGTGCATAGATGAGCAAATTATCATCCAAGTGGAAAATACATCATCACTCCCGGACCAAAGATGGAGACATTTTCTTGGATGTACTGTAGATGATTTGTTTTAACTCTGCAAAAAAGGTACAGGTCAGAACAAGAACTCAAATTCCCAACATCCATCAGTGTTTGTCACTGACGCCCAACATAACTTTGGGATTTCTGCACCTGATTTGACATTTAAACAGCAGAAGAAGAGTAAAGTGAACCAAGATCAAAGCAACGTTAAAGTGTAACTGCACACAGGTTGAGACGGTAACTCCTCCCCCAGCCCAGTTTCAAAATTTCCCTCAAAATGGGCGTGTAGAGAGTCAAGCAGGGGAGGAGGTTGGGGTTGTCCTGTGTTCACGCCCCCTCTAGTGGTAAACTCCCACCCCTCTCCCCAAGGTTAGATTTCAAAATGGCGGATAGTCGCGTCTTCAGTAAGTAAATACCTCAACTTTTACTAAAATAACAGTTCTAAAATGTTGTTGCGTGTATTTATCACACACACACACAGCTTAAGCGTATGCTTCTGAACACAGAACACATGAAAAACATGTGTTTAGCTGCATGGCATGCGGTGTACGGCTGTGTTTTTGTCTTTGTTTGGATCACAAGTGTTGTAGTCCAGCTGCAGTGACTTTAATTCGCCGCATCTTATTACTTAGCAAATTACAAAAGTAACGTTTCATAATATATTTTAAAATGTTGATTTCATCTACCCTCGTTTTGGCTTAATTTTGTTATGCAACGTAGAACACACATTGTTTTTTGAATTGACTATAAATGAGCACTAAAAAGTGGTAAAATCTTTTATTTGGTTTCCAAAGATCCTTGTTTAAAACATTCTATAAGCTTGTATGATAAATATTTGTTAGGAAGTGTATACAGTATTTGTTTAAGCTATGTGTCAGCTAATCAAAACTGAGCACAGCTGGTAAGATTTATGAGAAATAATATTTTTTAATGCAAACCAAACAAATTGCAAATAATTTAACAATACTGTATCCTTTCAAATGTTTTTTCAGAGCCACACAGAGTAATTGCAGCCAGGATTACTTTAACCAAGATGATCCCATGATGATGACCTGCATCCACGACAATGTTGGGGTGCTACAGCTGAGACCACCCTGGTGTTTTCTGGCTGGCAGGTGCCGAGCATCCTGAAGGTGGTCTCGAGTGTTTTGGACTCGTTTTGGCTGTCCACTCACTGCGTCCATCCAGAAGAGCTGGAGGTGGTGTCCCGTGTGACACGACACAGAACCTTTTGTTTTGAAATAACTTATTGTTAATAAAATGAATCAAACACCTAGGTTTGGTAATGAATTTGTTTATTTTATTTGTTTTTTCGCCTCATGCATGAAGACAAACCAGGGGACACGTTGCAGCAGTGGACTTCCCACTCACTCCATCCCGACCCTGGCTATTTGCAGTCCTGAAAAGAGAAAAGATCAAAAGTTTAAATCAACTACCTCATACATATACTGTGTACATAAACTTCATATGCTGCTTTGTCACTCTATTACAAATGTCAATGCCAGAACTTTCATTTTATTTTATAGATATACTTTTTACACTTTTATACTACTATGCAAAAAAAAAAAAACTCAGGACAGTATTACACTTTTATTATTTCATTTTATTTTATGCTTATGTTTATTAAATGTTTTAGTGTTTTAGTGTTTAAATGTTTACTGTTGCACCGAGGGACAGAGAGAAATGCAATTTCAATCCTGTGTATGTCCTGTACATATTGCAGTTTTGACAATAAAGTTGACTTTGACTTTGATAGACAAGATCCAACATCTGCAGGGTGCTTGTTGTCACAATCTGGTGCGGTGTTGGATGAACCCAGAGATGCAGACAGGCAGAACACTCGGAGGCACGAGTTGAAAATTAATAAATCATTTAATGTGTTGTGAACACAAACTCATAACTAAGACAGGGCAGTACTCACGACTCAGAGTTAGGATGTGGCACAAGCATGGACACGACACACCAGGTAGATCGACGAATGACCCCACACTCAAACCCACACCCACATAAACTAATATATGCACTGTCATTACCAAAAACCCAAAACACCTGAGAATGCAGCAGTCCAGTAATTACCCAAAACCCAAAACACCTGAGGAATGGCCCACAATCCTGACAGTACCCCCACCCCACAGACGCCCCACGGCGTCCCAAAGAAACCCCCCAAAAGAACAAGGGTGGGCGGAGGGAGGCAACAGGCACCACAAGCCAGTTCAGGAGGACGTCCAGGAGGTCGCCCATCACCACCCGCCGGAACCGGAGGACGTCCAGGAGACCGCCCATCGCGCTGCGTCACGTCGGGCGGGCGACAGGGAGGCCGTCCATCCTGCAGCGCCACCTCCGGAGGACGTCCAGGAGGCCGCCCATCACCACCAGCCAGGTCCGGAGGACGTCCAGGAGACCGGCCATCACCGGCAGGCACCGCGACCCCAAGGACGGCAACGGCAGGAACCAAGAAGTTGACGGCCAGGACACGTTCAGAGTAGGCCGGCAAACGTCCCCCGTCGACCGGAACACTGCCTTCGTCGGTCGAAACATCATCAGCCTGAACACCATCATCGTCGGCCGGAACACCATCATTGTCGGCCGGAACACCATCATCGTCGGCCGGAACACCATCATCGTCGGCCGGAACATCATCATCGTCGGCCGGAAACCATCATCGTCGGCCGGAAACCCATCGTCGGCCGGAAACCCATCATTGTCGGCCGGAAACCCATCATCGGCCGGAACACCGCCATAGTCGGTCGGAACCAAGACCCCGACAGCAGGGACTTGGTCGGCCGGTCCCGAGTCGTCGATGGCAGAACCACGATCGTCGTTGACCACCGAGACGACCCCAGGCGTAGGGACGTCAAGCGGCGAGACGTCTTCAGGACCCTCGTCGTCAGGACCCTCATCGTCAGGACCCCCGTCGTCGTCAGGACCCTCTTTGTGAGGACCCACGTCGATGTCGAGCGGCGAGATGTCTGCTTCGTTGAGACCCTCGACATCGGGACCCACGTCGTGGGGACCCTCATCGTGGAGACCCTCATCGACGTCGAGCGGCGAGATGTCTGCTTCGTCGAGACCCTCGTCGTCAGGACCCTCATCGTGGAGACCCTCATCGACGTCGAGCGGCGGGATGTCTACTTTGTTGAGACCCTCGTCATCGGGACCCACGTCGTGGGGACCCTCATCGTGGAGACCCTCATCGACGTCGAGCGGTGAGATCCCTTCAGGGTCCTCTGCGGTGACTGCAGTAACAGCAGTCTCAGAAGACCATGGTCCCACTACAGGTTCTGGACAACCTGCAGACTCTGGAACGCCTGAGGCAGGTCTTCGTCTAGGCGCTGGCACTGGTCTCTGTCTGGGCGCTGGCACTGGTCTCTGTCTGGCGCTGGCACGGGAACCAGTCTGGGCGCTGGCACGGGAACCAGTCTGGGCGCTGGCACGGGAACCAGTCTGGGCGCTGGTGTAGACAGGGCAGCGCCCTCTGCTGGTGTAGACAGGGCAGCGCCCTCTGCTGGTGTAGACAGGGCAGCGCCCTCTGCTGGTGTAGACAGGGCAGCAAACAACAGCATGGACTCATCCCTCAAAGTCTTAACCCAAGTCAGTATTTGTGTGCGACCTGGATCTGGTAGCAAACAGGAATTGGCAATGATTAATTCTTCTGCAAGGGAAAAAGACCTGATTTTATGTTGTAGGTCCACACTACTGAGGGCAGCCTGAAGCAGTCTCTCAATCTGCTGGATAACGAGAGTGGCCTCCCGCATCTGTACAACAGCGACCCCTGGGGTTGATGAGTGCTCTGTGCGTTCGTCCTCAGAGTGGGAGCTCACACACTTCTCCTTCCGTGAAGGCTTTGCTGGAGGAGGCATCCTTGGGTCCCCAGCTGCGTGTCGTGCAGGATCCATCTCTGTGTGTCCTGCAGACGTGTGAACTGGGACCACATACCCCCCCTTCAGCGAACGTCTCCCCGGAGACGTCACAGGGCACGAGGCCGGGCACCCCTCCCCCAACGAAATCCCCCTCGGCGCTGTTGACAGCGTGGGAATTGGGGCAGTAGGCGGGGCGGGCAGAAACCCGGAAACGTTCAGCGTCTTCGTTCGCCGCTTCCTCCTGCGGCGACGCGGTGCCGAAACTGGACTGGACCAGCACGCTTCGGGTTCCGAGTCGTCCTCAGAAATGGACCACAAAGCCAACGCAGGAGAAGGAGGGCAGAAAAAAAACATGTCGGAGCGGTCGCCTCCGCGTCTCCTCCTCGCTCGCTCCTCCAGTAAGAGAGGAGATGGCAGGATTTCCACTCCGGGTCCGCAACTCCAACCGGGTTCCGTCTGAAACCCGCTGACTCGAATGGCGGCTGCTTCCTTTTTAGCTGTAGCCGTCATTTTCTGCTCACGAGTGCCTTGGATCATCCGTCTGCGGGGGTTCTGGTTAGGTGGGGTCATTATGTCACGATCTGGTGCGGTGTTGGATGAACCCAGAGATGCAGACAGGCAGAACACTCGGAGGCACGAGTTGAAAATTAATAAATCATTTAATGTGTTGTGAACACAAACTCATAAACTAAGACAGGGCAGTACTCACGACTCAGAGTTAGGATGTGGCACAAGCATGGACACGACACACCAGGTAGATCGACGAATGACCCCACACTCAAACCCACACCCACATAAACTAATATATGCACTGTCATTACCAAAAACCCAAAACACCTGAGAATGCAGCAGTCCAGTAATTACCCAAAACCCAAAACACCTGAGGAATGGCCCACAATCCTGACACTTGTAGGAGCGTTCATGTAGATAATGTCACCGTAATCAATGGAGGGAAGGAAAGTCACAGATACAAGGCGTTTCCTAACATTCAGTGTTAGACATGATCTATTTCTGAAAAAGAAACCCAGTTTAACTTTCAGTTTCTTTACTAGGTTTTCCACGTGGAGTTTAAAAGAGAGCTGTGAATCAACCAGGATACCCACATTTTAATGGAGAAAAATGTTGATTCAAAATTTCACAGTGTCAACAAATCCCCAAAATGTTGGGACAGGTAGCAATGAACAAATAAACAAGAATTAATGTTGCATAGACTTTTTTTAAAAGTTTTTTATATAATGTTCGCCATAATAAAAGTAATAAATAAAATAATAAATATAACATAATTCATTCATTCATTCATTCAACCTTTATTTAGTCAGGTAAATCTCATTGAGCCTCGTGGACTCATTTACAAGAGCGACCTGATTCAGCCGCTGAACTCAGCATAATTAAATAATAATATTAATACCTGCAGACAGAGGGTAGGGTACAAAAGTACTGTAACAGACAGTAACAGACCGGTGCACCGAGACTACGGGGAAAACGCGAGGCGGCAGTGTTTGTATTTACGTACACAAAGATTGGTGCACGAACTGTGCTGTGATAAAAAGAGCCTGTTCAGCTGCCGTGGAGTTGATCACGTTAAGGTGTCGCCCGCACTATATGCCACGTGACTATTCAGTGATCTTAACACTAGGAATACCAAACATATGTACTTGTACATATTTTACATATAGCTCCCATGGGAGACTGTAAAATGACAGATTGAGGAATTTGCATTCCATTAGGTGTGTGTGACCCCCTGGGGCTGAAGTCTTTTGTGTGCTCAAAACATCCCCCCAGTAGCAAAAACAAAACATCTCCCCATATTCCAACAACAACATTCCTTCTGCAGGTTGAAAGTGCAGCTTTTTACAACACAGAGCAAACTTTTGGAGATGTTGATGACTCTTTGCAAATGTCAACGCTAGAAACTTCAGTTTATTTTATAGATATACGTTTTATACTTTTTATACTACTATGCAAAAACTCAGGACAGTATTACACTTTTATTATTTCATTTTATGCTTATGTTCATTGGGTGTTTGGTGTTTTAGGGGTGTTTGGTGTTTCAGTGTTGGTGTAAATTTTCATACTTTTATACTATTATGAAAAAACTCAGGACAGTGTTACACTTTTTTACTATTTTACTATTTTATGCTTATGTTTATTAAATGTTTTAGTGTTTAGTGTTTAGATGGTTACTGTTGCACCGAGGGACTGAGAGAAACGCAATTTCGGTCCTGTGTATGTCCTGTACATATTGCAGTTCTGACAATAAAGTTGACTTTGACTTTGACTGCCTCTAAGCGAGCAGGTCCCCGGTTCAAATCCTGGTCCGGGGGCCTTTCTGGGTGGAGTTTGCATGTTCTCTCCGTGCATGCGTGGGTTTTCTCCGGGTGCTCCGGTTTCCTCCCACAGTCCAAAAACATGCATGTTAGGCTGATTGTTAACTCTAAATTGACCCTAGGTGTGAGTGAGACAGGTCCCTCTTGTAAATGAGTCCCCGTGGCTCAACGAGTCCAGCCTGTATAAATAAAGGTTGAATGAATGAATGAACAAACTGATATGGAGAGAACACAAATTCTGTAAGAATAAAAATAC
>JBBPBX010060503.1:4632-21427 GCA_038048925.1 Garcialebias charrua
TATATATATGTATGTATGTATGTATGTATGTATATATATATATGTATATAATATATATATATATTATATATATATATATATATATATATATATATATATATATAGGCTCAATAAGATTTACCTGACTAAATAAAGGTTGAATGAATGAATATATAAATATGCCCCAAGGCCTCCTCCACGCCAACAGAATGGAATGGCCTCATATACATACCAATGGCTTTAAAAATGCTAATTCAATTTGTCAGTTTGACAATCCCATGGGTTGCATAGGTAAAATTGTCTTTTTGACAAAGACTGGTAGTGCATGTGTTAAAATGAATAAAATAAAATTAAATTAAAAAATAAAAATAAAAATAATATTCTAAACAAATGCAAAATGAAAGAAATTTGGAACATCAATTGGCAATTGCTAAAATATATGGCAGTGTGAATCACTAATTAGGCATGAAGAGATAAAAAGATCTGAGGAGGCAGTGAATGAAACAATATCTGTGAGTCGACCTCCCTCTTATCATACAACAGGGGCCTCATCTTCAACCCAACCACCATCCATTTATCCTATCGATGAACTTGCCAAACTAATCATATTGTCAGATGCCAAAACAGATATCCGCGTTATTACTAGGAAAATGTCAAAAATGCAATCCTCCACTTCACAAACTCCTTGTTCCTCTTCGAACATTTTCCCTCTGATACAAGTCATGAATCCAGCTGCAAATATGAAAGGCAACCCACAGCATGCTTTAGTTTTTAGACCATGGACCCTCGAAGAAGCTAGAAAAGTTGTTGAAGGAGTTACTAGTCACTTACAGGATCCTGAAATGTGTATCGTGGATATGGAGGGTATCATACATTCCTATTGCCTTGATGGTCATGAGACCAGTGTAGCAGCTCAGTCATCTTTGGGAAAACATTGGGCCCGAGTGTATGGTGACTACACAGGCAGGGGAAATGATGAAGCCCCTCTCCCCTGTGATATAACAACCCCAAACGACCTAACTGGACATTACAAACGACAGTGGGATGCTCTTTGTGGTAGACTGCATACACTTTTCAAATGAAGAGCTGATTACGTTGCACTCTCTGAAATCAAACATAAACAAGGGGAAGATGTTGATGATTTTAAAATAAACTATGAAACGGATTTCAAAATTTATAGCGGTATCGATCATAATGACGAGCCAACCTCAGCTTATCAGCAACAGCTGAAGAACGGTCTGCTACAATCTTGTACCCCAAACATTTCAAGTTAGATAAAGAAACACTTTGTAGAAGTGGACACGTGTACTGTTGCCTGATTGACGTTTACTGTTCATGTGACCTGGGTTCAACTGAAAATCTAACAGTTGTTTCCTTTTTGATGTAGGAAGCAAGTAATGTGCTGACAAAGAAGGAGGATGAGATACCTCTGAGCCAATTACATGTGAAAATGAACATACAGGTAGTCCCCGACTTACGAGCGCTCTGACCTACAAGGTTCCGGACTTACGAGCTGGCGAATTTTTGGAAAAAACGCAAAAAATACCGAGTTTTTCTGTGTTTTTTCACCACAGTTCGTTAGCTAAACATGTGGACACACGTTTCCGATCATTTTTATGCACTCGTAAGCAGTTTTTCGATGAAAAACGAGTGTTTGTAGTCGCGCTAGCAAAACCGTTCCAACTTACGAGCGAAATTCCGGACTTACGAGACACGTGACGGCCGTTCCAAGTTACGAATTTTCGCTTTACGAGCGCCTCGGAGGAACGGAACTCGCTCGTAAGTCGGGGACTACCTGTACTGTATTACAACAAGGTGCCTGCAACTACATAGGTGACTTTCCTGTCACAATGGCCATTGTAGAGCTGTATACAGACAAATGTTCATTTGCTGATGCTACAATTCTCTTTTCTGGAGAACAAAAAACTTTTTTACAACTGGACGCAACACCACATATCTCTTTATTTAAATCACATGACATGCAGTGCAGAAATGTGGGGTTACAGATTAGGGCTACTACTGCATGCATTGATTTCTCTCCCACCTGCAAAATGAGGAAGAAACAGCTTTGTTCGTTTGTCACATGTGAACCCAGAGTGCACTCTCTCTCTCTATGACAATTAGACATGATGTTTCTCTCAGAATGTGATGAAACTGACCTGAAACATTTACTTAACACGTTGTGGTCTTTAGGACCCTCTGATGCTGGTTTATTAAACTCCATCCTGATGAGCTCACACGATGATGACATGATAAATAAAACAGTCCTTCTAGACATGCAGAAAGCTGCACCTAGACAGGAAAAGCAGATGTGGGAAACTAAAAGCGCACAGCTTAATGCTTATGGTTTGTATATGAGAATCACTCTGCACTCTGTTAGGACAAGAGCATGTTACATAGTGAATGGCTGGTGTCAGAAGTGGAATATCACTAATCTGCTGAGATCTGAACACCCCCATGACTACAGCACCACTATGGTGGCAACTGATGAACAAAACTGCTTATGAAGGGAACACTACTAACTGCTATGGCTGTGCTCATCTACCCTATGCCATCCACAATTCAGGTTTGCAACCTGATACTATGCCCACAGACCAACAAGCGTGCCTGTATGGACTAATGGTGTGGTCACACCGAACAGCGTTTCAATCTCCAAAAAGCTCGTCACGCACGCAAGTGGACACACTTGGTGTCGGGACCTACTTGGACCAGAAAGCCAGAACGCGAAACTGCTGCGGGGTGTGTGGGAAGAGCTTACCGGTATACAGAGTCCTGCGCACAGAGTCCTGCGCACAGAGTCCTGCGCACTCCGCCAGGCGAGGAGCTTTTTATTTCCGTCTCTGTGGAGCAGACTTGACTGGTCGTGAAGGACTTGTCGCGAACACACAGCTACAATGAGTTTCTCTTCCATAGTACACGACCTCGCGGGTCTTTTCTGTGTCCCACAAACAATACGTCACATAGTGCGCGCGCCCCCTCGTTTCCGCGTCACATAGGGACTCTCCCCCTCTCTTCTCCTCCTCTCTTCTCCCCCTCTCTTCTCCCCCCGACTCTCCCTGATTGGTTGACACACCAACCAATCAGGGAGAGTTGAGCGGCGTTTGAAAGTTTGAACCGCAAAATCTTCAGCATGTTGAATGCGCGGTTTGGAGGCTGAAGCCGGTTCACGTGCACGGAAAACGCTTTCCAGCACGCTCAACACGCACGCGACGTGACGCCCGACGCCAAGACGTGGCTGGAAGCGCGTCCCCCATTGACTTTACATGTAAACTGGACGCTCCTGCTGCTGAAAAGCTGTTCGGTGTGATCACAGCATAAGCATCCACCCAGGAACAGGCAGCTGGGCAAGACGAGACTACACGAAACCACTGTCAGATGAAGTGAAGGGTATGCACACAGATCTACACAGACAATTAGCCATGGTGACTATGGGATACAGCTTCACGTCAATTTGCAACGTTACCTCAAATGTCATGCCTCTACCCCAGACGCCCATCAAACTGCCTGAACTGATCACCATGACACATCTGCCGCCAAGCGTTTTGGGACTCTGTGTTTTCAACAATAGAACCATCCCGGTGGGCCTGGAACCCTGGAACTTATGTGACAAAGTGTATTCATTCTGTGATGTCACGTATCCACATACAAATACACTGAAATATGTGTATTGCGTTTTCTTCAAAGCAGGACTGCATTATGAAAACGCCAACTGCTTCGAGTCAGGAGATGTCATCGATTGCACATACCTCCTTGAACAAATGACTTTCAACATCAGCAAGCCAACAAGAGGACGACAGGAAACCACCCACTGCAGCATTACTGTGCCAGGTGACAAAGGCTGTCGTATATTAACTGACTGGTATTTCTTGTGTGGACACAGGTTCTATACAGCATTGCCACCTAATTGGAAGGGCCTTTGTGCTTGGGTCCCCCTATCCAACCTAATGTTTGTGCTAAGTAAGGCACTGACGCCCTCAGTCCACAGGACAAGATGCACTCCAATGCCTGCGATAACAAGATGGGAAGGGCTTACCACCAGCATCAGCGTCCCATGGGAATTCAAGATCTGGAATGGAGGGGAAAAGTTATTCCAAAGCCTTTTCTCAGGGGTAGGAGTCGGTTAAGTACGAAGCCACGTTGAAATCAACAGGTATGCCCTCCCCCGCCTCATCAATGACACCTACAAATCAGAAAATGGAACTCTGGAAGAGCTGAAAGCAGTGGGAGAGATGATCTTACAAAACCAAGTCGTTCTCAACCTCCTGACTGCATCACGAGGAGGCGTGTCTAAAATTATTGGTGAATCGTGCTGTACCTACATCCCAGATGAATCAGGAACAGGAGGAGACATCTACGATGCTTTGCATGATCTGAGCGATCTCAAAATAGTATGATGAGAGCGGGATTAAAAGAACAGACCCCTTCGACCCATGGTCATGGTTCACCTCTGGACTATGGTGGCACCTCCTCCTGAGAATCTGCACACCAATCCTGATGATATTGTTTCTATTTTTACCTTCTTTTTATTTGTGTAGTACCATGTCTGAAAAACATGACGATGAAAGTTTTTACAGGTGTTCTAATTAGTCTACACCAAACCCATTTCGTTTCAAATGATGAGGATTATATCCCGTTGGAGTCAGTGGGACATGATGTGTATGATAATTAGCCTAAAAAAAGCAGAGTGATTCTAGTGCTGAAAGTATTTCACAATAACAGGTGCTGTAATGATGTTTTAGTTTTTCTAGGTTACATTTAAGATCAAAGTAATTTTCAAACCAATTAAAACTTTTTCTCATTTTTTGTTGTTTTTCTTTTGGTTTAAGTTCATAAAGGACCTTAGTTCATAAATAACTTATTTTTGCTGTGCGCCTCAATGACCGTTTCCCATTTCTTTTACAAACATTATTTTTTAACTGTTCATCTGATTAAGTTGTAACCAGTTTAAATGATAAAGAGGACGGAGATGTTAGAGAATTCAAACCTTGATCATTTAAAACGTATTACTTTAAAGCTGCACTGACATCATCTTGTAACTATGCATCATATTGCACTACATATATATGTTTTATCATTCAACTATGTTCGTTTTTGCAAACCAACTCATAAATATATTTAATTTTGATTTAAAATTGATTTTAAACTTTACGCCGTGTTTATTCATGGGAAATCTGATTTTGCGCAAACGCAACATATGTGACGTAAAGAGACGTAGAGGGCTCCGGTTTTGCATTTACATATAAGGACGGACAATTTAAAACCCGACAAATGTATTAATCTAAGTTAATATTTGAGCTACCTGTCTTCAGTTTGGGAAGCAGAAAGTTAGATGAACAAGAAACAGCAGGTTCTAATTTAGGTCCGCACCCGTATTTATTTGATTTTTACCTTATCAGGAAGCGAGGAGGCTCCGAGGCTCCGAGGGGGGGTGGCAGCTTTATGTCAAAAGTCAAAGTCAACTTTATTGTCAGAACTGCAATATGTACAGGACATACACAGGACCGAAATTGCGTTTCTCTCAGTCCCTCGGTGCAACAGTAACCATCTAAACACTAAACACTAAAACATTTAATACACATAAGCATAAAATAGTAAAAAAGTGTAACACTGTCCTGAGTTTTTTCATAATAGTATAAAAGTATGAAAATTTACACCAACACTGAAACACCAAACACCCCTAAAACACCAAACACCCAATGAACATAAGCATAAAATGAAATAATAAAAGTGTAATACTGTCCTGAGTTTTTGCATAGTAGTATGAAAAGTATAAAAACGTAAATCTATAAAATAAACTGAAGTTTCTAGCGTTGACATTTGCAAAGAGTGGCACAGCAGCATATAAGTTAATGTACACAGTATATGTATGAGGTAGTTGATGTTGGTATAGAGGCAAAGTGGCATATGCAGTGAGGCACATAAGGCACATTTGGCATCCTTAGATAAGGCTAGTCAGAGAATGCTGTATATGTATCTGCAGTAGTGTAGATAAAAGTAGTGTAAATGTAAACAGTAGTAATAAATGTAAAGCAGTAGTAATAAATGTAAACAGTATTAATAAATGTAAACAGTGAATGTAAACAGTAGTATGACTATAGGCAGTAATGTAATACAAACATTAGTGCAAATATGAGAAGTAGTGCAAACTGAATGAACACATGACCGAGAGTTTAGTGAATAACCCGTTTGATGACACAGAGTCCAGTGTTAAAAACTTTGTGTTGAGTGGTAATGTGTGAGAAAGTTTTTTGTGTTAAGGCAGTTCAAATGGGAGGGGAGGCAGAGCAGGCAGAGTGTTTAGCATTCTGACTGCCTGATGAACAGAGCTGTCTCTCAGTCTGCTGGTACGAGCCTGGAGACTCCTCAGTCTCCTCCCTGATGGCAGCAGTCTAAAGCGGCTGTGTAGTGGGTGTGTGGGATCACCTGCCATGCGGTGGGCTTTCCGAGTGAGGCGTTTGCTGTGTAAGTCCTGCAGTGAGGGCAAGGAGGTGCCGACGATCTTCTCAGCTGCTTTCACGATGCGCTGGAGGCTCTTGCGGCAGGATGCAGTGCATGCACCAAACCACACAGTGATGCAGCTGGTCAGGACACTTTCTATGGCACCTCTGTAGAAGGTGCACATGATGGAGGTTGAAGCTCCAGCCCTTTTCAGCTTGCGGAGAAAGTAGAGGCGCTGGTGAGCCTTCTTCGCCAGTGCTGCAGTGTTCCTGCTCCAGGACAGGTCCTTTGAGACGTGCACTCCCAGGAACTTGGTGCTGTCCACTCTCTCCACTGCGGTGCTGTTGATGGTCAGAGGGGCATGTTGTGCATCCCTCTTCCTGAAGTCCACGACAATCTCCTTTGTCTTCTCCACGTTGAGAGTGAGATTGTTGTGTCCGCACCACAAGGCCAAGCGGCTCACCTCGTTCCTGTAGTCCGTCTCATCGTTGTTGCTGATGAGACCTACCACTGTTGTGTCGTCCGCAAACTTGATGAAGTGGTTGGAGCTGTACGATGGTGTGCAGTCGTGTGTTAGCAGGGTGAATAGAAGGGGGCTCAGCACACATCCTTGTGGGGCCCCTGTGTTCAATGTGATGGTGCTAGATGTGTTACTCCCGATCCGTACTGTCTGTGGTCTCCCGGTCAGGAAGTCTAGCAGCCAGTTACACATTGAGGTGTTCAGCCCCAGACTGTCCAGTTTATGGATGAGCTGTTGGGGGATGATGGTGTTGAATGCCGAGCTGAAGTCGATGAACAGCATTCTAACATAAGAGTCCTTCGTGTCCAGATGTGTGAGAGCTGTGTGGAGGGCAGAGGAGATGGCATCGTCGGTTGAGCGATTAGGTCGGTATGCAAATTGGAAGGGATCCAGGGAGGCAGGGAGGACAGATGTGATGCTTTTCATGACTAGCCGTTCAAAGCACTTCATCAGGATGGGGGTGAGTGCTACTGGGCGATAGTCATTGAGGCATGCGGGCGTTGCCTTCTTTGGGACAGGGATGATGGTGGTGGCTTTGAAACAGGTGGGGACGATGGCCTGGCTTAGTGAGATGTTAAAGATGTCCGTGAAGACCGCTGCGAGTTCCCCTGCACAGTCTTTCAGCACACGACCAGGTATGTTGTCAGGACCAGAGGCCTTCCGGGCGTTAATCTTGATGAATGAACGCCTTACGCTGTCTGAGGACAGCGCCAGCACCTGGCCATCAGGAGAGGGGGGGAATTTATGTGCAGGTGTGCTGTTACTTGCCTCAAACCGAGCGAAGAACTCATTCAGTTCATTCAGCGTAGAGGTTGAGCTGTCACAGGTCTGGGGGGGGGTTTGTAGTCTGTGATGGTCTGTATTCCCTGCCACAGACTGCGTGTATCCTTGCTGTCCTTGAAACGGTGAGCTATTTTCCTGGAATACTGCTCCTTGGCCTCACTGATGCCCTGGGTCAGGTTCTTTCTGGCTGCCTTCAGGCCCACCTGATCTCCCGCTTTGAAGGCAGCATTCCTGGCTTTCAGGAGTCTGTGAACCTCAGCTGTCAGCCATGGCTTCTGATTAGCCCGAACAGTGATGGTTTTGAGGTTGGTAACATCATCAATGCACTTGGCGATGTATGAACATACAGTGTCTGAGTACTCCTGGAGACATGTGTTGTTGTTTGTGGTAGCAGCTTCTTTGAACATACCCCAATCTGTGGTGTCAAAACAGTCCTGGAGTGCCTCTGAAGACCCCTCTGGCCACACTCGTATCTGCTTGCGGACTGGTTTTGTGACTTTCACCAGCGGCCTGTATGCTGGCTTTAGCATAACACAGATATGGTCAGAAGCACCAATGTGGGGGAGGGGGAGGGCTCTGTAGGCATTTTTCATGGTGGTGTAAACTTGGTCCAGTGTGTTGTTTCCTCTTGTTGCAAAGTTTATGTTTTTGTATGTTTTTGGAAATACACTCTTTAAATCTGCATGGTTGAAATCACCAGCCGTGATGAGAAAAGCATCAGGATGGGCTGTTTGTTGCTCACTGATGTGCAGATATAGTTCATTCAAAGCCTCACTTCTAACTTTGCTGTTGGAGCTTGGAGGGATATATACAGCAACAATCAAAACAGCTGTAAACTCCCTCGGTAAATAGAACGGTCTGCATTTAATAGTCATGAACTCCACTAAATGTGAGCAGTGTTTGTAGACCACAGCAGCATCCAGGCACCATGCTTTGTTGATGTAAACACAGAACCCCCTATGTAGCCCTCCCTATGTATTCCATTCCCAGACGAAGTATTTCTTCTTTTGGGAAAGTGAAAAGGCTCACTTGTTCACTGATGATATTAGAACACCCAAAGGCGACACAACGTAACAGCATTTGTCAAGTTAAAAAAAAGTGCGAGCTCCAGGCAAGCTGCTGACAGACGCAGACTGCTTCTACGTCTCCTTAAGTCACATATGCTGCGTTCGCGTGAAATCGGATTCCCCATGAATAAACACGGCGCAAAGTTTAAAATCAATTTAAAATCAAAATTAAATATATTTATAAGTGTTAGCAAAAACAAACATAGTTGAATGATAAAACATATATATGTAGTGCAAAATGATGCATAGATACAAGAGGATGTCAGTGCAGCTTTAATGTATTCTGATGAATCATTAACCAGTTTGCTTTCCTAAAAGTTTTTCTGTATGAAACAAAACATCTCTGAAGAACACAACTTGTTGCTTCCTGCACACAGAACAAAAACACTGATTAGGCCAGCTCATGTTTTAATCACAGATAATGTTTTGACATTACGTTATTGTTTGTTTTGACACTGCCACATTTTCCATGTGCTATCTGAAACTGTCTGGACTACAGGCGGAAATTAGTATTATTACTATAACCTGGCACAATGCATCTTTCCTGTTTTTGTAGGTCAATGTATTGTTGTGCACTGTCCCTGAGAAAACAAATAAATCATCAAATCATCAAAATCATCTTCCTGTTACTCATCATTGTCCTACTTTTGAGAGAATAAAAACCCAGCACACACTTTCCAATTCGGATTTGATCTCAAACAGATTTGAAACTTGTTTCAAAGTGTCTTGAGGTGATCTCACATTTTCAAAGTCTGTTGCTCTGAAAATTAATTATTGTCTCTCTTCTTGTGTGGTTCATATTTAAGGTGAAGATGATTAAAAAATCCTATCATCATAATAAAAAACAATACCTCTTCTTGAACGGTTGTTATGAGGTGGTTGAATATCTCTGTCATCATCATCATCATCATCATCATCATCATCATCATCATCATCATCATCATCATCATCATCATCATCATCATCAGGGCAGGGCTTTAATCAGCTCCAGGGCTTGTTGACAATAGCAGTTTAAGCTTTTTCATGAAGTGCTGAACGTTTTGGCTGAAGTGTTGACGTGATGGATGGCGTAGCGGGGCTCAAGAATAATAATAATAATAATCCATCCATCCATCCATTTTCGTCCGCTTATCCGGGGTCGGGTCGCGGGGGTAGCAGCCTAAGTAGGGAGGCCCAGACTTCCCTCTCCCCAGCCACTTGGAGCAGCTCCTCTGGGGGAATCCCAAGGCGTTCCCAGGCCAGCCGAGAAACATAGTCCCTCCAGCGTGTCCTGGGTCTTCCTCTGGGTCTCCTCCCGGTGGGACATGCCCGGAACACCTCACCAGGGAGGCGTCCAGGAGGCATCCTAACCAGATGCCCGAGCCACCTCAACTGGCTCCTCTCGATGTGGAGAAGCAGCGGCTCTACTCCGAGTCCCTCCCGGATGACTGAGCTTCTCACCCTATCTCTAAGGGAGAGTCCAGACACCCTGCGGAGAAAACTCATTTCAGCCGCTTGTATCCGAGATCTCGTTCTTTCGGTCACAACCCAAAGCTCATGACCATAGATGAGGGTGGGAACGTAGATCGATCGGTAAATTGAGAGCTTTGCCTTTCGACTCAGCTCTCTCTTCACCACGACAGACCGGTACAGCGCCCGCTTCACTGCGGATGCTGCACCTATCCGCCTATCGATCTCACGCTCCAGTTTTCCCTCATTCGTGAACAAGACCCCGAGATACTTAAACTCCTCCACTTGGGGCAGGACCTCCTCCCCGACCCGGAGAGGGCATGCTACCCTTTTCCGGCTCAAGACCATGGCCTCGGATTTGGAGGAACTGATCCTCATCCCGGCCGCATCACACTCGGCTGCAAACCGCTCCAGCGAAAGCTGTAGATCACGATCTGATGAAGCCAATAGGACCACATCATCTGCAAAAAACAGAGAAGCGATTCTAAGGCCACCAAAACGGATCCTCTCAACACCTTGGCTGCGCCTAGAAATTCTGTCCATAAAAGTTATGAACAGAATCGGTGACAAAGGGCAACCTTGGCGGAGTCCAACTCTCACTGGAAACGAGCCTGACTTACTGCCGGCAATGCGGACCAAGCTCTGACACCGGTCGTACAGGGACCTAACAGCCCATATCAATGGGCCTGGTACCCCATACTCCCGGAGTACCCCCCACAGAACCCCCCGAGGGACGCGGTCGAATGCCTTTTCCAAGTCCACAAAGCACATGTAAACTGGTTGGGCAAACTCCCACGCACCCTCCAGGACCCTGCTGAGGGTGTAGAGCTGGTCCAGTGTTCCACGACCAGCACGAAAACCACATTGCTCCTCCTGAATCCGAGGTTCGACTATCCGACGGACCCTCCTCTCCAGAACCCCTGAATAGACCTTACCAGGGAGGCTTAAGAGTGTGATCCCCTATAGTTGGAACACACCCTACGGTCCCCCTTTTTGAATAGGGGAACCACCACCCCAGTCTGCCAATCCAAGGGAACTGCCCCCGATGTCCACGCGATATTGCAGAGTCGCGTAAGCCAACACAACCCCACAACATCCAGAGCCCTAAGGAACTCAGGCGAATCTCATCCACCCCCGGAGCCTTGCCACCGCGGAGCTTTTTAACCACCTCGGTGACCTCAGCACCAGAGATTGGAGAGCCCGACCCAAAGTCCCCAGGCTCCGCTTCCTCAGTGGAAGACGTGCCAGTAGGATTGAGGAGGTCTTCGAAGTACTCCGCCCACCGACTCACAACATCCCGAGTTGAGGTCAACAGCACGCCATCCCCACCATAAATGGTGTTGGTCGCGTACCGCTTTCCCCCCCTGAGACGCCGGATGGTGGACCAGAATCGCCTCGAAGCCGTACGGAAGTCATTCTCCATGGCCTCTCCGAACTCCTCCCACGCCCGAGTTTTTGCCTCAGCAACCACCCGAGCCGCAATAATAATAATAATGAATTCAATTTATAACGCACTTTTCATTAATGAAAATCTCAAAGTGCTACTTTAAAGCCGGCCCATCAACAGCAGAAACGTAGATCCAGAGCTTTAAAAACTCCTACAGCTTATGTTATTGCTCTGGACCAATCTGAATTACCTGATAAAGGTTGTTTGAATGCAGCTGCTATCCATCCACAAGCTTCTTTTCATACTTGTAGAAGTGACGTTCCCATTCGGATGATGTTGTTTCAAGCGTGTTAACAAGTTAGATGTGTTGCCTGCTGCAGATCCGATCTCTGTGAAACAACGTCGACACAGCTTGAATTTGCGCTCGTCTTTTAACAAGAAAGCCATAATGTTCCCAAACAGGAGACCGCAACCACGGACATAAATACGTTTACGTTTAAATTGTTTATGTCTATGGCCGCAACGAGATGCTATAGCTGCTAATGATATGTGCTGCAAGATAATAGCGCAGTGCTGAAACACGCTTAGGAATTTTTGTTCCACGGAGGATAATCTCATTGTTAAAATTTAATGAGTGAAAAAATGACTGAAACGGTAAGCACGTGGACCGAACCGAAAGTGCCGTACTGAAACGGTTCGGTACACCCACAGGTACTGTTACACCACTATAACTAAAAACAAACAAAATACTGTATACTGTAGTTCAAATTTGACTTTTTGTTAACTCAATTTACTGACTAAAATATGATGTTAAAAAATCAAACAATGTTTTTTTGTTAATATTCAATTCAGTACATTGTAATAATTTTTACAGCGCATACAATTATATTAATTTTTTAAAATCATATTTAATATAGTATTCAAAATCCTTTGCTACCGTGTAAAGCGTATCTAGTCTATCGTTTATAGTTTGTCTGAATGCTGAAAATTATAGTGAAACAAACTAATGCATTTAAAACTACTGTAACAAACATTATACAGTAATTACTTGCTAAAATTGATTGTGTCATTAGAGCTGATAGGGTATTGATTATTGGCCTCCATCATCATTTTGTCAGAGCTAAAGACAGACGATGAAATTATAAAGACGAATAACAAATTACTAAATTAAAACAGATCTTCAGAAGTGGGTTTCTGTGAAAAGATTACAAACAAATAATATATTACTCTAAATTAGCAAGTAACAAGTAGATGGCTTTTTGAAAGACCACTAACTGGAGTAGCTGTGCTTAATTCTGACCAGACTAATAGTTAATCTGAGTGGGGCCAAAACCGTACTGGATGCTGTGTTAAGCAACTCCAATCACAAAAATATTATGCAAAATCCTTTTTTATTATTTATTTTACATCACTGTCGACCTTGCACGTTTACTCACATAGAATTAAATGCTGTTTTTTTTTTTACATGCACAAGAGACAGCAGCTGTTAACTGAAGCACATCTGGCAGATTGTCAGAAATATCCTAAAATTTTTGCTAGAAAAAAACACATTTCTTTTCCGCTGTAAATGCACCGCCGTATAAGTCGCATCAGTCCAATTATGTCCAATAAAGTGGAAAAATACATAAATATGTTGCTTCACCGTATAAGTCGCATATGCGTCACTGCAGACAACCTGAAAATGTGATCCGGTGTTGTGCCAAAAATGGATTGGCTGCCAAATGGCGGTCACAGGAGCGTGCAAGGGAGGACAAGATTAACATTTAAAACCAATTATTTGTTTGCTCAAAATTATAGCAAAGATGTGTCTCACTTGAACGTTTCCTTAATAAATGCACTTTAATTGCCAAATCAACTACATTTCAAAAATAGTTTTGCTGTGTGATGCTGCAAAGCGGGCATACGCAGCTGTATGAGTCTCCGCATTTCTCAGAAATTTAACAAGATAACCACCTATTATTATTTATTATTTATTATTATTGATTTTACTTGATTTTATCACTTGTTTTATTTATTTATTTTTTAAGTAGGCCTATTCTGCCTCCACATGATTCTGTCTTTAATCTTAGTTGATATTATTATTGATTTTGCTTGATTTTATCACTTGTTTTATTTGTTGTAGCACTTTGTTTGCTCGAAATTATATTAAAGTGAGTGTCAATCTAACATTTGCTTAATAAATGTACTTTAATGGTCAATAAAAAAAAGTTTGCTACCTCTGTGCTCCATGAACGTGCAGAGGAATAGAAAAGGAAGGAGGAACGCAGCTCGTTTCTCCAAAAATTAACAAGAACTGCACCTAAACAATTATTTTCTTGCTCGAAATTATAGCAAAGGTGTGTCTCAGTCTAACATTTGCTTAATAAATGCACTTTAATGGTCAAATTAGCTGCATTTCGCGGGGGCAGCGCAGCTGGATTGACGGTCAGGCCAAACAGCGAGCAGAACGAAGGTGGGAAGAATATGGCAGGCCGATTCACTCATTAAAATATGGTGATAATCCTCAGTCATCCAGGACAAAGTAAATTCAAAAAAGTTCAAGAAAAACAAAAACAACAAAGTATAAAGTAAAGTATAAAAAATAAAGTCTAGTTGTTTTTGTCTTGAACTTTTTTGAATTTGTCATTGTAGCCATGTTTTCTTACATGATACAACAGCCAACAGGATGTCATACAACTATTACTACTCTTCTGCCTTCAAGTAGCTGAAAGTGGTACTGCTCTTTTTTTTCAGTCAGATTGAATGAAAACAGTCATATCTTAGCCAATTTTATTTTATTTTTTATATAAATATGGGGGAAAAAAAATCCATAACCATATCGCTTTGGCCTATAAGTCACAGGGCATGTAAATTATGCAAAAAACTGTGACTTATATGAAGAAAAACATGGTATATCAAAAGTTCAATTAACTGCTTTATAAATTACTGCTTGCACAAACTGCCATGCAATTTTGGGGATTTAAGTTGTTTTAGGGCAAAAGCTATCCACCTTGATCTTGGCCTAGTTTGGACTAACATTTAGCTCATCATTTGTGTCAAAAGGAAATTTTGTTTTTCCAAGTTGAGTTTGGTCCAAGAGCAGAAGAGCTAGCTGCAATAAGTTGTCAAGAAAAATATGTGAACTATTCCTTTAAACCTAGCTGAGAGACAGAGTAGAGTTGTGTTGGGGCCCAAAAAATCTGATCTGACCCGGCCCCAGCCCATAGTCATAATTTCCAACGAATTAACAGTAATTACAGGCCTGAATCCAGAACCCCCCCTGACATTTAAACTTTGTTATTAACGGTCAGGGGTGCGCGGCTGAATGAAAGCGGCAGAAGATTCGGAGCTGAGAGGTGTTTTTGTCCTTTAATGGCAATAAAAAAAGCATTTAAATTCTGCCTGCATTCTTCTGAATTACTGAGACACGTGGACAGCTCTGACATGCGTCTGCTATGGGATCTCACCTGTTTGGGTCATCGTCCGCGCACGCCGCACGTCCACTGAGCGCAGCGGCTGAATGAACGTCCATTTGGGCGATGGATCTCCGCCTGGCTGTACAGTCCCATCTGAAGCTTAACAGAACTTTTTACCTCTTTCAAGGCCAGTCAGCTCGCAGTGAAATGGCCGTGTATGACAGGCCATGTTATCATATAATTGTATCGCAGATGATCCTGACCTAATTAAAAGCCCGAGACAGGCTTCGCCTGCCCATTAGGCACATTATAACGGCCCAGCCCTAATCCGAGTCGATCAAGGCCGGATTTCGGGTTCGGGTTAGAAATTACAGCTCCAAGGCAGAGACATTCTCAAACAAGCCCTTTTGGACCAAGTTACTATTTTGCTCATTACATTTGCCAATAGAAGTAAAGGTGAGATTTTAGTTGGTGAACTGGGTTAAATGATCATTTAATCACAATGCTTCTCTTCAAACAGAATTATTATAACAAAAAATAATGAACAAAAAGATGCATTTACAAATTTAACGTGATTTCAGTAAAATGTTACATCTGTCCTATAATGATGAAAATACTGTTAACAAAACATGAGCAGTGGAGCAAAACAATTACCATTGTCAGCTAAAGGAACAAACAATTGTTGACATGTTTTGTCATATCGTAGAATTGGTTGACATTTAGAAAAATATGTTACAAACACAAATGCCATCCTACTTTTGTTTGATGCCTTTTCAGAGTTTTAGGGTCATAACTGAAAACTTGTGGAGTAAATTCAGCTATAAGTGAGAAACTCTGAGCTTTTGTTTAGTTGTGACTATGTTTAGAGCAGAAAATCCCCTGCGTTAAAACTGTATGTGACTGTAAAAAAGCGAATGAGGTCATTAAATTGATAAACAACATCTGTAAACAGCAGCACAAAGACATCTTCCTTATTTCCTTTTTTCTGACTTGAGTCACTCTCGTCTTCTCTATTACAGTATTATTATTTTTAATTCCTTTCTGCCTTCCTAATTTAAACTCTGTGGTCTTTCACTCTCAGTGATGATCTGAAGAAGCTTCTGAAGTCAAGAAGAAACATCCGTACCATTCCAGTAGTTGAATAAACACCTGATGGCAAGTTAAGGGAACTGAATGAGTTTAATGAATAGACTTCAGCGACGTGACCCAGATCTAGTTTCCAGACTGTCACCGAGCTGCTCGCAAAACCCAAACTGACAATAACAATCATCACCAACAAGTCTCATTAATTTCAGCGGCGACACTCCCCAGTCTCCATTCTCCAAATCGACCCAACTCCCCAGTGTCTTGTGTGGGTGTGTGAGAGATACCAGTGTTTCTGTCACCCACTTATTCCCTCTTCCTCCCCTTGTCCTCCTTGTTCTGTAATGCTCTTACTCCAACTTGGCACCGTCCCACCCTCACAGCCTCTGTGTGCCACACTAAATGTCAACAACTAAATATTCATGACAACGCTGATACCCGTTCCCTTTGTCTCACTAAATCTCGTCGCAGACAGGGAATTTGTCGTGTGTCTCCCTCTTTGCAGACAGATTAGTAGCAGATTTGAATATTAGCAATTACCAATATTAGACAAGTAATTTTCTGCGACGTTCTGCTTTTCCACCCTCATTTTTTTAGTTCAAAGAGATCAGAGAGGGTTATTTTGAATTCAAAACCATTTATCAGGCATTTAGTAAGCAGTTCCAGTTAATTAGTTTTATCTTTTTTTTTTTTT
>JBBPBX010060504.1:0-11259 GCA_038048925.1 Garcialebias charrua
AAATGCTAAATCACTTTAATTTTGCTTTAAAAGTGATTTTGAACTTCAAGCTGTGTTTAATCATGGGAAATCCAACTATACACGAACGCACCATCTGTGATGTAACACTGGGCAGAGGGCTCTGGTCTCTTTAATAGCGGACCATTTAAAACCTGACGAATTTAGCAATCTATGTGAAGATTTGATCTATTTGTCTTCATTTTGGGAAGCAGAAAATAGTTTGGGTGATGGAACAAGAAACAACAGGATCTAATTTAGGTCTGATGCTGTATCAGACTTACCTTCATGTCGAGCTGCTCATACCTACGCACTGTGACAAGCACAGAGCTCTGCCCGGTGTGACATCACAGATGGTGCGTTCGGGTGTAATCAGATTTCCCATGATTAAACATGGCTTGAAGTTCAAAATCACCTTTAAAGCAAAATTAAAGTGATTTATCATTTTGTTTGCATAAAGGAACATATTTAAATGATAAAATATATATATTTTGAGCAATTTTATGAATAGTAAAAAAATCATGTCGGTGGACCTTTAAGTGCTCTGTGTGTCAATGCGTGTTCTAAGCCCCATTACTGTACTGTAATGTAGTTCACTTCGCCTATCCTAACACAGTACCCTACATAAATATCAAAAAAACACATACAGTACATTTAGAGACAATTTAGAGACAATTACAGTAAATCAAAAAATAAAATCTTACTTTGAGCTGGTCAAGCCTGTCTCCGTCTGTTTGCATGTTAG
Organism: Garcialebias charrua; assembly: GCA_038048925.1. Classification (NCBI taxonomy): domain Eukaryota; kingdom Metazoa; phylum Chordata; class Actinopteri; order Cyprinodontiformes; family Rivulidae; genus Garcialebias; species Garcialebias charrua. Next base: position 743 of record JBBPBX010060504.1, read on the forward strand.
CTCTTGCAGGTCCGAGTTCTGCATTTTCGTGCTGCTCCACGCGGTCCAAACTGTTTACAAGAAGGACTGTTAGCATGTTAACTCCATACATAATGAAGGGAAAAAGAGTGAATAACTTACTGCGCCGTTTCTTCGCTGTGTCCATCCAAAAGGCCGCACCTCGTTAGCATTTTAGCTCCGCTATTAGCTGCGTTTGTTAGCATTAGCACCTCCAAAAGGCATCCGCAGCTGTTTCTTGTTCTCTGCGTTTTAGCATGATAGATCGGTGTCCATCCAACATCTGAGCTGCCAGTCGGACATTGATGCGAGCTCCCGGCCGCCGCCTGTCGGCTCCGTGCCCCCGGTGGGGCCTTACCCCGGAATTACACCACATGCGTTACGGCTCCGCCCCGCTCCGGTCCGACCTCCGCAGCAAATACGCACCCATTATAATCAATGACAGAATTTACACTGGCTCCGCACGGCGGCGGCGAGCTGCGGAGAGCGGACGGCAGTCCGTCAAAATTAGAAATTTTTCTATTTCTGCCGGATGACGGAGCTGTGCCGGAGTCAACTTTTGAAGATTACGTCGCACCAACAGGAAAAGGAACGAGCACAACTTCCGTATTTACAAAATAAAATCACCACGGGCGGACTAATCCTAGCTCTATACGGATTTATTTGTACAAAAATGCTGTCAAACTATCATTTATGACTATTCTATGACTAAACTATTATATTTATGACTATGACTACACCTAATAACGCAATACAAAAATAAATAAATAAAAAAGTATTTTATTCTGAAATGTAAACATCACTTCCTGTTGCTCAAACCATGTAGCTCATTTACGAGAGAAGATCAAGGCAGCAGTCTCTCTACAGTTGTTCTCCTTCTTTCCACCGAATGAATTGTTTTGTTCTGACTTACTTATTTATCACTTGATTTATCGCGCGATCTCGCACGTGTCTTGGAGCGGCGCATCCAGGCTGACCTGAGCAGAGCGGAGGCAGTGGGCGAGGACTCACGTCAGCTGCGACCTGCGGACCGGAGCGGGGCGGAGCCGCGTGCAGTGTAATTCCGGGGTTAGCATCTACCCGTTCATGCTACAGCAAGGCCTGTTATTAGCATGTTAGCTAGTTGCTACTCAGGTCCGGCTCGCTGACGCTGTCTGCTGCTTCACGCGGTCAACAGCGTCGTTTTCATTCGCCCATCCGTCCCTCAGCACAACCGCCGTTCATCTACATCTCATGTATCCGTGCGCAGGAACCTCTTAGCGGACACGGACGGTCCGACTGTCGAAGCTGGAGAGCAACCGAAGCTAACCAAAACATGGCGGCACTGCCGAAAACTGACTGCTGCCGGAAACTGGCGGAAACTGTGGGAAACTGCCGGAAACTCTATCTGTTTTTTTTATATAAATAATGTCCAAACATAACAAAATAAAATTTGGCACACCTAAAACAATTAAAAGTAAAATTGAATTTATACATGAGTTTGTAATAATTGATGTGAACATGTATGATTTGGAAATGTAATTATCAATACAGAACAAGGAGCTTCATTGATCACGTTGACTATCATCATTACATTTTAACACATTTACTATGTAAAAATTAATTTGAACTCAAGGTGGTGTGAAACATGAATAAAGTTTAGATTTTTTTACTATTATTTTTTTAATTTGAGCTAAGTTTGTGTGTGCTTTTACTGGTAATGTATACCCATAGTAATTCACAGCCCAGGTCCAGGTTGAGAAATGCGTTTAAGACAATAAAAGTGCACTGTGTACTCAAGACCATGTTTATTGTTGTGTTTATTAATATATTGTATATTTATTAGGGCTTGAGGAAGTGCTAAATAATCCATAGTTATACCTTTGGCGTCTCCCTACAACACACGTTTTCTATAGGGGAAAGGAAGCTGCAGTGACCACTTTCAATTTAATTTCATATTTTTATTAATTATGATGTGTTCGGAACTCCGAATTGTCGTAAGTCGTGGGCGTCGAGGACCACCTGTATTTTCAATGCCTCGTAGCTCATCTTCACTGTCAGAATAACGTAGAAGTAGATTGAGGTCTCTTTAGCGTTTTCGCCATGCTCTCATTCTTAAAGCCATCACAATTCTGTTGTGCTTCTGAAAGATGGAAACATTTTTTCACTGTCACACTTTATACAGACAAGTGATCAGTGTCTATTGGAAAATATGGTAATTCCACAGTGCAGAAGTTGGCCAGATGTTCTCTAATCAGAACTGAACTGAGCTTTTATGTCAACCATCCACTTTCCCACTGGCTTTCACAAAGCTATATATGCAACTCAGATAGTTACACCATGTATGTACTGTGTATATACAATGTCCACTGTCCAGCTCGACTGTATGTCGGCTACTGAACACACATTACTGTAAATGATTAAATGTAATCTGCATGTGAGCATGGAATTAATTTTAGGTTTATGGATTGATGAGGAATTATTTTATTTAGGTAACAAATGAGGTTACACGTCTGAAAAAACTACATTTATTGTTATGTGAAGAATTTTGCAATGCCTGTTATCAACATACAGTATATGTATTCATACACATATAATGTATATGAACCTTTTCAAAACAATCATTTAGGGGTTAAAAAAATCTGTATTATGAACTGGGGTTATGTGAAAAGACTACCGGTACTAAGTATTGTCATTTATTCTAAAATATAATGTGCAATTTATGTAATATGTTGATGGGGAGGCCGTGTCGTAGTGGTAATTGCAGTCGTCCCCCGATTGGAAGGTTGGAGGTTCGAATCCCGGTTCCCCACACCATGTGTCGTTGTGTCCCTGGGCAAGACACTTAACCCCAAGTTGCTCCCGGTAGGACTGGAAGGCATCTTGCATGGCAGTCTACCGCTACTGGTGTATGAATGTGTGTATGAATGGGTGGATGGTTGGTATTGTAAAGCGCTTTGGGGTCCCTCATATGGGGCTGGAAAGTGCTATATAAATAAGCTCCATTTACTATTTAAGTTCCATTTGATTGTGTGCGGAATTAAAAGTATTGCTACAAAATAATGGAATACGTTGTCATTTTATGTATGCAAGATTAAATACTTCCATTAAATTATTATATTTTACAAAATTACTAAAGTTGGCCCAAAATTTAGTTGTCAGTATGTGTTAAAATTGTGTTTTTGTTAACGTGTGTTTACCCAGTGATTTTAATTTTGGATTGGGTTGCAGTCTATGTATGTCTCACATTTGTGACATCAGTACCTGTACATTTTCTATAGTACTTAAGTATTTTTGTTTCATGGGTGATTGCCCTACTCATATAAGTTTAATAGTACATTTTCCTACTAAGGATATTGTATGTGAAATTACTGTCATATATTGTTCTTATAAGTATACAAATTATATATGTTTCATTTTATACAAATTTACTAAGGATCTTATACCTGGTTTCAATGCATTATACAAAAAATATAAGTTTCAAACAGAACATATAAAAACTTTATAAAATTTATATATATCTTTTCCGTATGGGGACTTGCGTGGATTTCTTACTGAAACGTGACGTACGGTCAAATCCAGAAAACTGCGTACGCACAAAAAAATCCAGATGTATCAAACCGTGCGTACGCCTGAATCCACGCACATTCCTTTTGTACATCACAATTAACGTGGAACTGAGCGCACGTGAGACACCTCCCCTGACACGCCTTCATTTACATATGTTAAACAGATGCAAATTACTTCCTGCATGTGTGAAGGACATGTTTGTTTGATCCCTGCGCGATCAGAAATGATTTCTAGATTCAGGAAAATAATGAATTTAATATAATATGAGTGAGGAAAAAAATCCTAAGTAAGAATAGTAATAAAATGTGTTTATCACGCAAAGAACGAGTGATTGTGTGTCGGTATTTGTGTGTGCGCGCACCCTGCTTTGGTGCGCAACTGGCTCATCCATTCAGAGTGAAAATATTAACTTTGCGCACGAGTTTATTACCATAATTACTGTAAACACAGAGGAACTTAGATGTTTGGTAGAACATAGATCTTTGTTTATTTAATAGATGATATGAAGAAACGAGTCTGTGCGCCTCAGTGGAGAGTTTTCATGACATGACGTGATGTTGAAGTCTCCACAAACGCTGCGCGCGCCGCAGCCTTTGTGCGCAATCTGTTTGTCTGTGAAGCTTTTACTCTCCTACAAGTTATAAGGTGTACTTTCACGTGTCATTTTGGAGAAATCTACAATAAACGCCAAGTATGAAACACCTCCACTGCCGGCGAGGGTGCGCGCCCCAAAGCGCGACCATAACTCAGCCTTTAGAATCATATGGATGAGACCATTCCATGATATGATCCGGCTTTGTGTGGACTGGACAGTCCCGATCGGTCTGCCAGCTCCTTGTGGATGTAATAATTGTTAATCATGTGTGTTTGGTGGGAATAATAATTATTTTCACATCATGAACAGTTTCTCAGAATCACCTGTAAGTGTCGCCAAAGGAACCAAAACCACAGAAACGTGCGTACGCCAACCCTGGAGTTGGCGTGGAGCTGCGCACATTTCCACGTTCAGTTCAGTTTTGATACATACAGAGTTTTGCGTGGATAATGACATACGCAAGGTTTTTGTGCGTACGCACCGTTGATACATGAGGCCCCTGGTGCATATGTTACTTGTATGTCTGCTTAAAGAAACGTTACATCTGCCATAGAAGATAACACCTGCAGCGATGTAACCAGGAAGAGTTTTACGTTCTAAAGTCTATAAAAAATGAAAGTTTGGGGTGGGGTGTTTATCAATAAGATTTGAGTATGTTGCAGACGATGTGAGTTAAATGTTGTGTTTTTGTCTGTCTGTCTGTGAACAGGTGACGATGGATGTCGGTGGTGTTGAGGTGCCAGCGCACATTATAGGAGATCCTGCATACCCCATCCGGAACTGGTTGATGAAAGGCTTCACAAATCACCAAGTGCTGAATCAGTCCCAGAAGAAATTCAACTTTCGTCTCAGCTCTGCTCGGATGGTGGTGGAAAACGCATTTGGGCGTCTGAAGGGCCGCTGGAGGTGTCTTGCAAAACGGAACGATGTAGATACAGCTTTCATGTCCACAGTTGTTGTGGCCTGCTGTATTTTACACAACGTATGTGAGGCCAATGGGGAGATATTCTTGCCAGAGTGGGAATACATTGAGGGTGAACTTCAGGTGCCAGAGCAGCCACATGATGTTGGAGCACAAATGAACAGCCACCTAGCAATAAGAGATGCCATAATGTCCATCTTGTAAATAAATTTTTCTGTGTTACACTGTGCAAGTCATAAATTACATCTGAACAGCGAGCGCCGGCATTTCTGTTAGAGCTTTAAAATGTAAATTTACTCTGTGCTAGTTTTTATGAAGTTTTGGCCACACAGTGAAGAATTGGCCTTTACTTAATTATATATCATTAGAAATAAGAAATAAGCACTGATATATGCAGGACAGCTGCTGCTGCATGTAAACCTGCAGACTTCACCTTAATAACAAAAGAAAGCATGTCCTGCTTATATCAGTAGTGGCCACTTTTACCTGTGAATAGGTAGAAATAAGAACATACGCAGGACAGCATGTACACCTGCAGACTTGACCTTAATGTCCTGCTTATGTTCTTATTTCTATCTATTCACAGGTAAAAGTGGCCACTACTGATCTGAGCAGGACATGCATTCTTTTTTTATTAAGTTCAAGTCTGCAGGTGTAGATGCTGTCCTGCTTATGTTCTTATTTCTATCTATTCACAGGTAAAAGTGGCCACTACTGATCTGAGCAGGACATGCATTCTTTTTTTATTAAGTTCAAGTCTGCAGGTGTAGATGCTGTCCTGCGTATGTTCTTATTTCTATCTATTCACAGGTAAAAGTGGCCACTACTGATATGAGCAGGACATGCTTTCTTCTTTTATTAAGGACAGGACATATAACAAAATAATGCATGTCCTGCTCATATCAGTAGTGGCCACTTTGACCTGCGAATAGATAAGCAGGACAGCATCTACACCTGCAGACTTGACATTAATAACAAAATAAAGAATGTCCAGCTCATACAAGTATTAAAGTGGCCACTGTGAGCTGTGAATAGGTATGAAAAAAACAACAGATACAAGCAGGACAACTTGTGTTGCATTTGGACTAGACTAACCACACCTTAAAGCTGCAGTATGTAGCTTTTTTTATGAACATATTTCTTCACTCTGTCACTACCTCCTGACAGACTGATGTTAGCCAGGTAATCTCTGAAAAAAAATAAAAAAAAATATTGTCCCCTTGCTTCTCCAGGTGGTAAATAAGCATTTCTAAAAAGAAAAGGTGACCCGCCATTTTCCAGCCAATAAAAACAGAGTTTGTAACCAGCCAATAAAAACAGAGCTTGAATTTGAATCAGCCAATAAAAACAGAGCTTGAATTTGAAATTCAACAGACCACAAGGGGGCAGAGCCACATATGGCTCTGAGGGGGAGGGATCAGAATGCTTTGCCTGTTGAAAATATTTCTAACTGCTGCAGTTCTACAGAAACTGCATACTGAACCTTTAATTAAAAAAGAAATGTCTTGCTCATAACATTTCTAAGTGAAATTTATACTATGGCTATAACTATAAAAATGGAAGTTATAAGTTTAGGGTCATATGTTCAAAGTTTCCACTCTGAACTGTGAATAGGTAGAAGAACAATAGAGAAGTCAGTTCTGATATAAGAATGAAATTCAAGTAAATTCAAACAGTTCTATATTAGCATAAATCAAAAAAGGGATAAACTTTTCATTTCATGGATTTTAATAAATTTCATGGATTTTAATAAATAACATTTGCATTTAACTTACATGTAACTGTAAAATAAACAAAAAAATAATGTACATGTATGATGCATTGCAATGCGCTTTGGATACAATTATTGCACATTGGCTGCAGCACCAACAGTGTGCAGAAAACAAACAAACAAATAAACCATAACAATGTGCAGTTCTGCATTGAGAGAAATAGAAAAAAAGTGTGCACCTCAATGCACTTTCTATAAATTTATTGCACATTGGCTGCAGCACCAACAGTGTGCAGAATACAAACGAACCATAACAATGTGCAGTTCTGCATTGACAGAAATAGAAACAAAAAGTGCACCTCTGCATAGCGAAAAAATACAAAAAAGAAATCTGTGTAGTTATGCAAAAAACCAAAAGGTGCTATGTAAATAAATACTTCAAAATGTCCTACAGTTGCGTGAAACTGTACTGGTCTTGCTGGTCAGGTTGGTTAGGTTGTGTTATTAAACTTCTGAGGAGATAGGTCAGCTCAGCGTGTTGGTCCTGCAGAACACGAAGCTGCTCGGATTGCCACCGCTCATGTTCTGCCCTCTCAGCTGCCCGTTCATCTGCCAATCTACGCATGGCTCGCTCATCTTCCTCCCGGTCCTGGTCGCGGAGTGCCATTAGAAACTCCTTCATGCTTTCATTTTTGCTTTTCTTCCTTCTTTTGGGGGCAGGAGGAGAATCTGCACAACATAAATTAATTTATAACATCATATTACTTTGCGCTCTTGGGCCATAATGTGGTTAGTGTTATGCGGTGTTTTATCTTACCCACTCGGTTCTCCTTATCATTTTGTTGCGACGATGTGGACGGCTCATCACCGGGGGTGCCACTGTTGTCCTCGGTGTCATCGGTGGATGGTGACGGTCGACTGGACGCTTCATTTTCTCGCATACTGCTAATCAGAGCGATGGGATTAGCAGAATGACTCTTCCCCCAAATCGCGTCACATAAATCGAAATACGTCCAGTCCATCCTGTCGCGCCCGCTGCGTCCGTTGTGGTCATTCACCTGGTGGTACTTCTTTTTTAAGTTTTTTAGTTTGGTGGTCACCTGGCTCTTGTCCCGGTTATAACCGCGCTCTCGCATCAGTACACCAATTCGCTCCAGCAGTGCACCATCCTTCACTGTACCGGTAAATCCCTTATCCTCCTCTGCGCGCAGAGACAGGAGTAGACGGGTTTCGGCATCACCCCAATTAGCCATTTCCGTGATGAAAAAAAAAAGAAAAACAAAAGATTCGGCGAAGAATAGCGAGTGATGAGCAAGCGAAATAAAAATGTTCTTGTTTACACTTTTGACAGTGGGCGCAGGAAAAGTACGTCATCATTCCTCACATTACTCAAATGAGTTTGAAGCCGCAGACACCCCGACACCTTTCACAAGTCGACAGATCCGGGTTTAACACTATCAACCGTGGCGGGTCAGAGGGGGATCAAAGGCGAGTCAATTTAATCCGCCAAACCGCGTTTGCGTGTTTTCTGAATGCTCTTTGGAGACTTGAACCCGCATAAAAGCCGGACCGACCGGTCTTATGAAAGGGCTGTCATTCATTCATTCAACCTTTATTTATACAGGCTAGCCTCGTTGAGTCATGGGGACTCATTTACAAGAGGGACCTGTCTCACTCACACCAAACAACCATCCACTCTCACACTCACACCTAGGGTCAATTTAGAGTCACCAATCAGCCTAATGTAATACATACATACATCAATATGCATTCAATGTACTGTATACACCTGAAGCATGGCCACAATGATCTGCAATGTGCTGCATTGCCTGCTCACTTCTTATGTCCTTATCAGCTTGGCAAGGTTCCAGTGGGTGTTCTCGAAGCCAGCTGTAGTCTCACATGGCACTCCTGGCTTTCACGGATACAGTCCACCGGCATCAGGATAAGAGCGTTTTGACAGGCAACTCAGTTGTTTGTTTTAAGGGAAAGAACACATAACAATATATTCAGAACTCCATAACCTCTGACAAAGGCCCTCTGTTTACGGAATGTTTATTACAAATAACTATATCCACCTTGCAAGCATGGATAATCTATGGATGTGATGGAAACCCTCACAATTACTTCACCATTCGTTTATCGCGGACTGGCTCTATCGCAGTTTTTCAAAATAAGATTGGACATAACAAACAATTGGCTGATTGATGGATGAGCCGCACGATCGGCATGGAATTTTTATTTAAAATAAATAATTTTAAAGTATTTTAGCACCTCCTGCACATTTGTGCAGCCCTTACTTCAGGATGAGCTTCCTGCTGCAGCTGATCAGCTGTTCACCATGCAGAGCGGAGAAGTGGGCATAGCCAAGAGCTCTTGCAGGTGGCAAAGAGCAGAAGAGGCAGGGAGCTGAAATCATGACATTCTGTGCTCTTTTAGAGCGTTTAGAAACATTGTTTAGAATATGTGTGGAAAGGGTTTAAAACACACACACACACATATACTGCATATATACAGGTAGTCCCCGACTTACGAACGAGTTCCGTTCCTACGCCAATTTGTAACACGAAAATCGACGTAAGTTGGAAAACACATACACACTGGCCACCACTTATACACGTACATGCACGGTACTGTATAGTTACCAAGCACTTCGCCTATCCTAACACAGTACCCTACATAATTATAAAAAAACACATACAGTACATTTGGAGCCATAACGAAGGAAAAAAAAGAGTTAATTTCTTACTGGGAAATGGTGAATTCTTCCTCCGTCTGTTAGCATGTTAGCTCGTTGTACATCCGAGCTCTGCAGCTTCCTGCTGCTTCATGCGGTCCAAACTGTTTACAATAAGGCCTGTTAGTATGTTAGCTCCATACATTTGGAACCATAATGAAGGGAAAAAAGAGTTAATAACCTACTGGGAACTGGTGAAGCCGTTCCTCCGCATTTTAGCATGTTAGCTCGGGGTCCCACGAACATCCGAGGCCGCCAAGCCGTTCCTCCGCGTTTTAGCATGTTAGCTTGGGGTCCCACAACATCCGAGGCCGCCAAGCCGTTCCTCCGCGTTTTAGCATGTTAGCTCGGGGTCCCACGAACATCTGAGGCCGCCAAGCCGTTCCTCCGCATTTTAGCATGTTAGCTCGGGGTCCCACGAACATCCGAGGCCGCCAAGCCGTTCCTCCGCGTTTTAGCATGTTAGCTCGGGGTCCCACAAACATCCGAGGCCGCCAAGCCGTTCCTTCGTGTTTTATCATGTTAGCTCGGGGTCCCACTAACATCCGAGGCCGTTCCTCCGCCTGAGACGTCCACAGAGTTCACCGAGCATTTCCAGCTCATGTATCCGAGCGAGGCAACCTCTGATCGGACACACGGTCTGTCCAAAGCTGGCTGTCGAGGCCGGAGCTAACCGAAAACTGCCGGACACTGCAGAAAACTGCAGAAAACTGCATAAACCGGCTTCTAAATAATAATAATAATAATACTTTATTTATAAAGCAATTTAAAACAATCACAGCTGCAACAAAGTGCTGTACACATAAAACCAAGAACATTTAAACACATAATATAAGATTTTAAAAAAAATTATGAGATGAATGACGTGACGTAACCCCGAAACGTCGTGAGTCGAGGACTACCTGTATATAAATAATCTATTTGTACTAATATTATCGCTGGTCTTCAGGTTATGACTATGGATCCTCATGATAAATGAGGGACTACTGTACATACATAAGTCTCT
>JBBPBX010060505.1:4911-21426 GCA_038048925.1 Garcialebias charrua
ACACACACACACACGCACACGCACACACACACGACACAAAATGTCGAGCAGAACAGAAATTTTGAGAAGAAATTAACTTTTCCTCCTGTCTGCGACTACATCAAGCCTAATTAAGTCATTTCAGGAACTTGAGGCTTTATGAGTTCATTAATAAATAAAACCAGTTTTCTGCTGAATCTAGTTTTAGTTCAGAAATCATTCATTCTTTCTTCTGTGGTTTATGGGGGTGGGACGGGGGACGATATAATGTGAGAAATAACGTAAAATGGAAAATATGCCACAAGTAGCATGAAAATGCTCAGTTGTGAACTATATTAGGAGCTAAATACCAACCCCCCCCACACACACACACACACACACACACAGGCAGAGGATTAATGGAACTTCAAACATGTTTTTCTTTGCAATGGATCATTATGAGGCAGTGAAGCTGTCAGCGAGGGGAATCTGTGCTCTTTGGTTACAGGGCTGACCCTGCGATTGTTTCAGAAGCACTTTGAGCTCTTTCACCGATGCTGGCGGGACATGTGGAGAAGACATTGAGCAACAAAACTTGCATAGCAGGTGTTTTTCTTTTACCTTTAACCCTTTTACATTTAATAATATTTTAGTTGTCGGTTATTGCCCTGACATTTTATACCACAGTTTTAACCTCCTCAGATTGTGTTGTCTCAAAGCTGCTGACATTTTGAGATGATAAATTGAAGTCAAGTGAGAAAAGACTGGAATTAGGCAGCAGGAGAATTTACTTAAAATCAAAAGACTGAAACCAGATTTTTTTCCCGATTTCTCAGGTAGGTGATGCTAAAAGTTGACAAAAAGACAAAATGTACTGTACAAAAATAAGCTCACTGATCTGGTTGACATTAAATGAGAGGAGATGTCACAGACTGGACTCAGAACCAACTGGAGCAGATGTCAAACACTTGTCTCAACAATGTTTTCATTGTTTTAATATCTATAGTTTTCATTGTACAGATCAGAATCTAAAAGTCACATTGAAGATCTTTAAACCAAGCCTACAAGTGCATTTCTGAATGATAAAAAACATAGTATTTTTTGGGATGAAATAATTAATAGGAAATTATAAACTACCATGAAAAGGGCATTTTTTTCATGACTGCTGGGGGAATAATAATCATTAACTCACTTCAGCATATCCTTCTCTTAGTTATTTTATGCACACAAAAAGTGTATATTTTTACCAATGGATTATTATGTTTTATAGCTAAGAAGTTACAACTTTTTACTTTGTAGTTACATCTTGAGTTAAATGTTGACATGAAATGAGTTGCTCCCGGTAGGACTGGAAAGCACCTTGCATGGTAGTCTGCCGCCACCGGTTTATGAATGTGTGTAGCATTCAATATATGTGTAGCACTTTGAGATTTTCAGTAATGAAAAGTGCGTTATAAATTGAATTAATTATTATTATTATTTCTTATCTGGCATGTGGTTATTTTTAGATGCACATCAACACTAATAAAGCCAAATCTGTTCGCAGTAAAACAATAAAATAAACATTTATGTACTGTAAACATTTTTTATAAAGTTTTAACTGTGATTGTGATTTTTTTCTTACTGTAAATATATATAAAAATTACAATAAACAAATGAATTTTTAATTATTTTAAATAAAATTGTTAAAATGTCCAACTTTTCCATTAACGTAACAGTGTCTACATTAAGTTGTATTATCTGGTGGATTATTATTATTATTATATATTTTTTTGCATTACAGAAATGTTCAAGAAAAAACTGCTGAATTATTTAATTACAAACAAGCAGAGAAGTCAGTCATGAAGCTGCTGTGGGATTTCTCTGAACTCACGATCTTCGCTCGCTGCTCATTTTGACCACATCTGAGCCCGGCTCCATCTGTTCTCCCACTAAGTGCTCGACAGAAACGTGCACGGCCTGTCCAGCAACTTTCAGACTGCCAGTCCATGTGGCAGCTCTCAGTGCGCCCAACAATTAACGATGAAGACATCCATTTCTCATAAAAACACCATTATTGGCTTTTTCTCATGCCAAACTCTGCACATTACCTCTTGTTTTATTACGATCACTTGTAATGATCCTGTAAAAACGTCTGTTTGGGTTTGACTAACAGGGAGGGATAATACATCTATATTTAACTCAGCGGCGCCTCTGCTTAAAAAAGTCGGTGTAGGCCAGCTTATTTTCTCAGGTGCTTATGCTTTGGAGAACAGTGAGCCACAACCTTAGAGATTTCCACTCGGCAGAGCCGCACTCGCCCCACAGCACAGACTTCTGGGAAGGCGGCGTGTGTCAGCTGGGATTTGGGGATGGATGGAGGATAATGATGCAACAATCAATCATGACAGGGTTCATTAATGCTGCAGGAACGGAGCGACTGCAGCACACGGAGGATGGCAGTTTTCATCTAAACACAGGCACTCGGTGACTTGCAATACACAGCAACTCGTTAACACCCACAAGGTCATCGAGTCAGGAGTTAATCTGTTTCCTATTCAAGCAGGTTCCCTGTCATTCACTCTTAACTTCGTACATTAATATTGATTGATTTACTGTGACTTTACTGTGCATTTTAAAAGACCATTCCTTGCTTTAAGTGAAACTTAAGTGGAAAGCTTCTTGACATGAAATACATGTGGCTGTTGCACTAAATTAAATACAATCTACAAGACATTTGACTTGTTTTTTAGTAGTTTTCTGCACTGTGATAGTGGCTACCAGGACTTATATACTATAAGACTCTAACCAGACAAATCGCTGTAATGCCACCTTAATTGGACATTTGCCACTTTAGCCATGCTCCTGATTTCTTACCCATAAGCTGTTATAGTCATACCATCTGCTCACAACAGACTCTTGGTGGGGACTGCCTAGACAGGCAGCCACCTATTATTATCAGTGGTGGAGAAAGTACTCAAACATTGTACTTAAGTAAAAGTACAAATAAACAGACAAATATGTACACTAGTAAAAGTAGAAGTACCATATTAATGTTTTTGCTTAAGTAAAAGTAAAGTACTTGCTTTTAAAAATACTTAAAGTATTAAAGTAAAAGAACTTTCTGAACGTATTACCTAATGCAATGGTCTACAATATCAGGTGTGCCTACTGTATGTATATTTTATGTAATACATTAATAGTGTTGAGTCATTTTAATGAACAATGCTGCAGACAGTACATGTTTTTATTGTGTTTACTCTGTGACACAGTTCACACTTCGACTTGTGATTCTGTGCAGCAGAATTTCAGGGATGACATGCAGAGTTAAATGATCATTAAGCAAAATAAGAAAGAGGAATGATTATATCTTTGAAAGTTTTTATTTAACACAAAACAAAACGAAGGTGTCATTTTAACTGCAGTAAAAACTTAAGTAAAAGTTGTCTGACGGAAAAAAGGAGCATTAGACCTAACAAAGGAATAGACACTGATCATTTCAACTGCAGTTTGTCATCAACTCTAGTTAAAATATTGTCTTGTCAACCTTGTAATGGGTCAATAGTGAACAATATTTTAACTTCCTGACACCATTTTCAAAACTTGGACCCGAGTGTCGAGCCATTTGGAGACATCTCTTGTCTCCTAACATCATGAACTGACACATTTTAATAATGCAGCAATAATTTATTGTTCAAGTTCAGAAGAGGTTGGTTTTCAAAGTTTTTGAGTCCATGTCTGGCTCTTTTGAGAGAGAGAATCTGTCCTGCTGTACTGAACAGTCTTTCAATAATCTTTCAATAATCTTTCAATAAGGTCATGGGTGGTGTGTATCTTCTGGCTGACTCTCCGCGGTGGAATTCATTTTGGGTGTGTTAGTGGTGCTGTGGGTGCTCCCAGCTCAATGACATATATACAGTACTAGAATATATGTCACTGGTCCAGCTCTTCTTGAAGGCAGGTCTAATGTTACCTGTCCACTTTGCAGTGATCCAGTGAACCAACTCTCTCGACATCAGTTACTTTCAAACTAACAACAAATCAAAAAGCTGCAACGTGAATGTAACTTGTAACTCAACACATTATAGAAATGTAGTGTAGTAGAAAATACAGATACTTCATGTAAAATGTAGTGGAGTAAAAGTAAAAGTACACACATTTTATTCTACCTAAGTAAAGTACAGATACATGAAAAATGTAAAGTACAGTAACAAAGTATTTGTACTTAGTTACATCCCACCATTGATTATTTTCCACCTGAAAAGGGGCTTAATGTTCTTTCAACTTTAATGTGGCCCAAACTGCAACGTGCCCCCCCCCACCCAAATGTTATGTCAAAACGACCGACTCGGCACCGTGATGTCTGCTTTTACTTTTATTGGCATTTTGCTTTACCATGGTGACGTAATTTGCAAAAAAAATACACAATTTTTGATGCCAATACACCAGTTGCATCAATGTGTAGGATGGAGGCTGCACAGCTGCAGAAAGAAAAGCTTTGCAGAAAGTGGTGAAGGCTGAATTCTGTTGGAGTCAGCCTCCCCTCCATTACATACTTTGTACACCTACACCTCCAGATGCAGGAAGAGGGCCACTGCACCATGAAGGACCCCACTCACCCAGCACACACTTTTTGCCTCGCTCCCCTCAGGAAGGAGGTTGAGGAGCATTAAAGGCTGAAATATACCTGCCCGTACTCTCTATATGCCTCTGTACGACGTACGTACGCTGAGGCAAAAGCGTAGCCCCGCGCAGCCCCTCAGGGCACGAACGCGCAAAGCTCTTTTTTTTAAGACCGCAAACGCGATGCGCGGTGTCTGACCATAAACTTCCCCGGCGCCGGACTGTTTTGTATGTTACACAAATGAATTAAATTCCTCTTCTTTATCGCTGATCGGGCCTTTTCTTTTGTTTTTTTGCCTAAAGTCAAGTAATCGCTTCTTCCTCGTTCACTCGATGACTGAAATGAATGAATTCATGTCCTACCTGGCAGCGCAATGTTTTAAATATTTCCTGGTGGGCGGTGAGCTGCAGGAAAAGCGCTCCCTGTTATTATTTTTATTTCTTAGAACTTTTTATAACATATAAAGTAGAAACACCGCAGCAGAACGGGCAGCGGGCTGCTTTCATGATGAGCTCTCAAGTGTTCTGACGAGCTGTCAATCATTTCAGTAGGCGTGTCAGCAAGTGACCAATCAGCGACCTCAGTTTGTCCCCCTCTGCTCGCAGCTGCATACGGGGCAGCTGCTGCTGCTCACATGACAACCAGGATTTGAAGCGAAACAACAAGGATTTGGAGCGAAACAACAAGGATTTGGAGCGAAAACGCGAGCATTTGAAAAGCGTAGCTTCTGAAGCTATATCAGCGAAACGCATGCGCACAAAATGCGCGTGTAGAGTGGCGTAATAAGGATGCTCAGGTATATTTCAGCCTTAAGTGTAGAACCACTAGACTGAGGAACAGCTTCTACCCTGAGGCTGTTAGACTCATGAATAAATAACCAGAATAATCACTGTGAAAAATCACATCATGTTGATGCTGATCTGTTTCCTGTTGCTGCTGATCTGTTTCATGTTGCTGTGTTCATGCATGCTCATCTGCTCAAACTCATGTTCGTGCTGCTGTTCGACATATTGTTTTTGTACTACTAGTGCTTATCAAACTTCTAGTTAACTTTTTCTTAGTTCATTTCTTTGATCTTATTACTGTGTTTCTTTTACATTTTATTGTTGGATGTAACTGAACCTTGTGCACACACTTCGTTCCACCACATGTACCACATGTGGTGCGAATGACAAATAAAGAAACTGACTCATTTTTCTCATAGAAACAAACTATAAATTAGCCATTTTTAGAGATATTAAGCTAAAATTTGGTGTGGTGGTAGCTGAGAGCAATGCCCCATGAATCTGGAATTCAAACAAAAATTCAAGATGGCCACCAAAGCTAAATTTAAACGGCTTTAACTCAGGCATTTTTACACATATAGAGCTGCAATATGGTGTGGCGATAGCTGAGAATGTTCCCCATCACATACTGAATCCAAATCAAAAATCCAAGATGGCCACCAAAGCTTAAAAGAAAGAAAATACTATAAGTCATTGATTTTTATTTCTTTTATTTTTATTTTTTTATATATTTTTTCCATATTGAGCTAAAGTTTGGTATGGTGGTAGCTGAGAGTGCACCTCAACTCATAGTGCTGTCAAAAAAATAAAAAAATAAAATAAAATTAAATGGCTGCCACATGGCAGTCCCCATCAAAGTTTCTCATGAAATTAGGAAGCTGAAATTCTCTGTTGTCAAACTGCATTTGTGTCTGCACTGTGTTTTCGCAGACAATCCCCTCTGAAGCAAACAGTTTGTCTGAGAGGTCAAAGAAAAATCCCACAGCTGAGCAGCTTGTCTGAGCTATTGTACACAGAGCAGCAAAAGTTATGGTAAAGTTCACAACTTTAGCTTTTGCATTTTCCCCTCACTGTCCTAAAGCTTTTTTCTCTGTACACTCAAACAGTTTTGGTCATCATCAACAAAACTAAAAGCCTGTCGAATCATCAGCTTTAATAAAGTCTAAGGTGATTACTTTTACAATCAATTCTTAGGTTTAATTAAGGCTGTTGACATAATGTGTAATGCTGCACACATTATAAAGACCTTGAGAAAAAATACCAAACCAAATAGACAAATAAAATGTGAAAATCTCTGTATAGGCATCGTTCCACATTTTTGGACATTATCAAAGTCAAAAGTCAAAGTCAAAGTCAACTTTATTGTCAGAACTGCAATATGTACAGGACATACACAGGATTGAAATTGCATTTCTCTCTCAGTCCCTCGGTGCAACAGTAACCATTTAAACACTAAACAATTAATAAACAAGCATAAAATGAAATAATAAAAGTTTAGTACTGTCCTGAGTTTTTTGCATAGTAGTTTTTCATAGTAGTAAAAAAAGTATAAAAAGTTTCACCAACACCAAAACACCAACATTTAATAAACATAATCATAAAATGAAATAGAGTGTAATACTGTCCTGAGTTTTTTCATAGTAGTTTTCCATAGTAGTATAAAAGTATAAAAAGTTTCACCAACAGCAAAAATGAAATAGAGTGTAATACTGTCCCGAAGTATAAAGTATAAAAAGTATATCTATAAAATAAATGAAGGTTCTGGCATTTGACATTTGTAAAGAGTGACAAAGCAGCATATGGGGTTAATGTACACAGTATATCAGAGTCAGAGTCAGAGTCAGAGAGAATTTATTGTCATTTGCACCGCATGTAGTACATGTGTTGAAAACGAGATTATGTACACAGGGTCCCAGTTACATCCAACAACAAATGCAAGAGAAAAACAATAATAACATCTAGGATTAACTAAGAGAGACATCAGCTAGTAATACACTAAGCCCTAATGTAGTAGAAAAACATCATTATAAACAGCAGCACGAACATGAGTCATTATGAGCAGATGGTCACAGATGAACGCAGCAACAAGAAACAGATCAGTATCAACATGATGTGACATTTTGCAGTGTTTATTCTTATTATTTATTTATTCATGAGTCTAACAGCCTCAGGGTAGAAGCTGTTCCTCAGTCTAGTGGTTCTACATTTGATGCTCCTCAACCTCCGTCCCGAGGGGAGTGGGGCAAAGAGTGAGTGTGCTGGGTGAGTGAGGTCTTTCATGATGCAGGTGGCTCTTTTTCTGCATCTGGAGGTGTAAATGTCTGTGATGGTGGGGAGACTGACTCCAACAGACTTCTGTGCAGCCTTCACCACTCTCTGCAGAGCTTTCCTCTCTGCAACTGTGCAGCCTCCATGCCACACGTTGATGCTGGAGCACAGGACGCTCTCCACTGCACACCTGTAGAACGAGGTGAGGACTGAGCTTCTCATATGTATGAGGTAGTTGATATTGGTATAGAAACAAAGTGGCATTATGCAATAAGGCTAGTAAAAAGAATATATACTGTATATCAGCAGTAGTGTAGATATAAAAAGTCTAGATGTAAACAGTAGTAATAAATGTAAACAGTAGTAATGAATGTAAACAGTAGTAATAAATGTCAACAGTAAATGTAAACAGTAGTATGACTATAGGCAGTAATGTAATACAAACATTAGTGCAAATATGAGAAGTAGTGCAAACTGAATGAGCACATGACCGTGAGTTGAGTGAATGACCCGTATTGATGACACAGAGTCCAGTGTTAAAAACTTTGTGTTGTGTGGTAATGTGTGAAAGTTTTTTGTGATTAAGGCAGTACAAGTGGGAGGGAGGGCAGAGCTGGCAGAGTGTTAAGCATCCTGACTGCCTGATGAACAGAGCTGTCTCTCAGTCTGCTGGTTCGAGCCTGGAGACTCCTCAGTCTCCTCCCCGATGGCAACAGGCTGAAGCAGCTGTGTAGTGGGTGTGTGGGATCACCTGCCATGCAGAGGGCTTTCCGAGTGAGGCGGTTGCTGTGTAAGTCCTGTAGTGAGGGCAAGGAGGTGCCGACAATCTTCTCAGCTGCTCTCACTATACGCTGGAGGCTCTTTCGGCAGGATGCAGTACATGCACCATACCACACCGTGATGCAGCTGGTCAGGACACTTTCTATGGCGCCCCTGTAGAAGGTGCACATGATGGGGGTTGGAGCTCCAGCTCTATTCAGCTTGCGGAGAAAGTAGAGGCGTTGGTGAGCCTTCATTATGCTGAAGCCAGTTGGGGTTTGCTAAAATACAGTACTCTTACTTAATACTGAAAATAAATTAGATTTTAGTAAAATGTGTTGGACATAAATCTTATTTAATGTAAAATATAATATATTTTATGTTTGCTGGTTTTATACATACAAATGAAGTTCTAGAAATGCTCGTTCAGCACTTCTGGCTAAGGACCACACATCAAACGTTTACTACAGTATGTGTGGAGAAAACTATTAAACTATTATACAGTATATTTTAAAAAACTCGAATCAATTGGCAGCAAGGCTTTTATTCACTTTTCAAGCTACTGCTGTTCCTCTGGAATGAACTAGGGATGCACCGATCCACATTTCTCACTTCCAATCCGATACCGATACATAACAACTGAGTATCGACCGATACCGATACTTTTCCGATCCGATATCGGTGTTCAAGCATAGGAGGCTGTAATAATTAAGTTCTTGAAGGGAGAGCACGTATGTTGCACAAAACTCGGACTTGTGTGAGGTAAACCCAAAGAAGACACTCTGAGCCTCACTACAGTAATTCACAAACAAATGGCATACAAGAAGAGGCAGGTCTCTTCCACAGACGTCCTTCTGACTCATGGTGCAAGGAACACTAGTCTAAAATACTGCTAAGCATTATGGGAAATCATCACATTCTACTCCCCATTTTCTAGTCTTATTTTTAATTCTGGCACTATATGAGTTGTAATTCTTGTTGAATTTTATCAACAGATACAGATTTAATCTATAATTGAACACTAATATACCGCTAAGTAACAATGTTAAGACAGAAGTCACAGAGTATGGTGAAATATATGTGCTCTCTGACATCTAGAAAGTATCGGAAATATCGGCAGGTTGGTTCCGATACCCGATACTTACATTGTGCTGGTATCGGATACCAATACCGATACTGGATCGGATCTGCCCCATCCCTAGAATGAACACAACTCCAGACAAACTGTTTCGTTACTAAACATCTTGAGATCATTTTAAAGAATGGTATGAAAGTAATGACTACTCTCTGTGCAATGTATAAATGTATTTGTTACCTGCTATGATATGTTCAAACTAAAGGCCGAAATAGACAGAGAAGGTAGAAACAAAGTATTGTCAGTCATGACAAATTTTGATTGGAACAGACATAAAGATGGAAATAAAAGCGTAACAGTGATTTTTAGCAGAGAACGAAGGGGTTGCGGCGTGGCAGCAGCGTGTTTGCACAGCTGAGCACAAGCTGAAGAAGCCCAGGCCCCTCTCTCACACTCCATTTGGACCTAAGCTCCACGGAGTGCTGCACTCAACACATAAACAGCCTCCTAGAAAAGCTTGGAGATGTATGGGAGAGGAAGGAGGATGCCAGGTTGGTCGGCAAGAAGCAACAAGCACCCTTTCACATCAACACAATGCCAACAAATTACAGACAGAGATTGCAGAGATGCAGACAGAGATGACCAGACAAAGGCCATGAGATTTGTGTGAGGGTTTCTTACACCTATTTGATAAGCTGCAGAAAGAATGAGACATGAGAATGTATGGAAAATAGTTGTGTAACACAGGAACTGAACATGAAGCAGGAATACATTATGTACATGTTTTATTTAAAAACACTCAAGGAAATATGTGTTTCACCCTAATACCTAATGCAGTGTTTGTGTCTGTATACACTGTACACACACATTAATACACTCCTTGTTCCAAACACAAACACTTGGAGCCCAACGCACTAAACGACAGCCCATATAATCCATGAAACCATGCACTGTTTTGCACTGAATGGTTGGGGAAATGTTCAAAGTCAAAGTCAAAGTCAACTTTATTGTCAAAACTGCAATATGTACAGGACATACACAGGATTGAAATTGCATTTCTCTCTGTCCCTCGGTGCAACAGTAAACATTTAAACACTAAAACACTAAAACATTTAATAAACATAAGCATAAAATGAAATAATAAAAGTGTAATACTGTCCTGAGTTTTTGCATAGTAGTTTTTGCATAGTAGTAGTATGAAAGTATGAAAAGTTACACCAACACTAAAACACTAAACATTTAATAAACATAAGCATAAAATGAAATAACAAAAGTGTAATACTGTCCTGAGTTTTTTGCATAGTAGTATAAAAGTGTAAAAAGTATATCTATAAAATAAAATGAAAGTTCTGGCATTGACATTTGTAATAGAGTGACAAAGCAGCATATGAAGTTTATGTACACAGTATATGTATGAGGTAGTTGATATTGGTATAGAGGTAAAGTGGCATATGCAATAAGGCTAGTAAAAAATATATATATATATATATATATATATATATATATATATATATATATCAGCAGTAGTGTAGATATAAAAAGTAGTGTAAATGTAAACAGTAGTAATAAATGTAAACAGTAGTATTGAATGAAAACAGTAGTAATAAATGTAAACAGTGAATGTAAACAGTAGTATGACTATAGGCAGTAATGTAATACAAACATTAGTGCAAATATAAGAAGTAGTGCAAACTGAATGAGCACATGACCGTGAGTTGAGTGAATAACCCGTTTTGATGACACAGAGTCCAGTGTTAAAATCTTTGTGTTGTGTGGTGGTGTGTGAAAGTTTTTTGTGATTAAGGCAGTACAAGTGGGAGGGAGGGCAGAGCAGGCAGAGAGTTTAGCATCCTGACTGCCTGATGAACAGAGCTGTCATTTAGTCTGCTGGTTCGAGCCTGGAGACTCCTCAGTCTCCTCCCTGATGGCAACAGGCTGAAGCAGCTGTGTAGTGGGTGTGTGGGATCACCTGCCATGCAGAGGGCTTTCCGAGTGAGGCGGTTGCTGTGTAAGTCCTGTAGTGAGGGGAAGGAGGTGCCGACAATCTTCTCAGCTGCTCTCACGATGCGCTGGAGGCTCTTGCGGCAGGATGCAGTACATGCACCAAACCACACCGTGATGCAGCTGGTCAGGACACTTTCTATGGCACCCCTGTAGAAGGTGCACATGATGGGGGTTGAAGCTCCAGCCCTTTTCAGCTTGCGGAGAAAGTAGAGGCGCTGGTGAGCCTTCTTGGCCAGTGATGCAGTGTTCCTGCTCCAGGACAGGTCCTCTGAGACGTGCACTCCCAGGAACTTGGTGCTGTCTACTCTCTCCACTGCGGTGCTGTTGATGGTCAGAGGGGCATGTTGGGCATCCCTCTTCCTGAAGTCCACAACAATCTCCTTTGTCTTCTCCACGTTGAGAGTGAGATTGTTGTGTCCGCACCACAAGGCCAGGCGGCTCACCTCGTTCCTGTAGTCCGTCTCATCGTTGTTGCTGATGAGACCCACCACTGTTGTGTCGTCCGCAAACTTGATGAAGTGGTTGGAGCTGTATGATGGTGTGCAGTCGTGTGTTAGCAGGGTGAATAGAAGGGGGCTCAGCACACATCCTTGTGGGGCTCCTGTATTCAATGTGATGGTGCTGGATGTGTTATTCCCGACCCGTACTGCCTGTGGTCTCCCGGTCAGGAAGTCTAGCAGCCAGTTACACATTGAGGTGTTCAGCCCCAGACTGTCCAGTTTAAGGATGAGCTGTTGGGGGATGATGGTGTTGAATGCCGAGCTGAAGTCGATGAACAGCATTCTGACATAGGAGTCTTTCGTGTCCAGATGTGTGAGAGCTGTGTGGAGGGCAGAGGAGATGGCATCGTCGGTTGAGCGATTAGGCCGATATGCAAATTGGAAGGGATCCAGGGAGGCAGGGAGGACAGATGTGATGCTTTTCATGACTAGCCGTTCGAAGCACTTCATCAGGATGGGGGTGAGTGCTACTGGACGATAGTCATTGAGGCAGGAGGGCGTTGCCTTCTTTGGGACAGGGATGATGGTGGTGGCTTTGAAACAGGTGGGGACGATGGCCTGACTCAGTGAGATGTTAAAGATGTCCGTGAAGACCGCTGCGAGTTCTCCTGCACAGTCCTTCAGCACACGACCAGGTATGTTGTCAGGACCAGAAGCTTTCCGGGCGTTGATCTTGATGAATGATCGCCTCACGCTGTCTGAGGACAGCGCCAGCACCTGGTCATCGGGAGAGGGGGTGAGTTTTTGTGCAGGTGTGCTGTTACATGCCTCAAAACGAGCAAATAAGTCATTCAGTTCATTCAGCGTAGAGGTTGTGCTGTCACAGGTCTGTGGGGATGGTTTGTAGTTTGTGATGGTCTGTTTGAAATGTTCATCTGGATCTGAATTTCAACCTGGCAACATATTTTAGACGTTCAACAGAACAGTTGTAACTCTAATCTAAATTCAAATTAAATATGTTTTAATTGATAAGATAGGCTTTGACGGCTTACGTTGAGTTAATCAGAGACCTGAAGCATTTTCAGCTTATTTGAGATATCTTCAGGTTATCTGGTTTGACAAAAATCTGCCATTGGAGACAACATTTATTTATACAGGTTAATCCCATTGAGCCTTGGGAACTTGTTTACAAGAGAAACCTGAATTTTAACAAAGAGTGATGACAACAGTGGATAACAAACACAACAATAGACAATCATAAAAGATGCGTACAAATAAAATAAAAAAAGTTAAAATAAAATAGCAACCAAAAGCACAATCAAAAGAAAAGTAGCAAAAAAAAAAAACAGCTAGATTATAAGGCAGTGTAAAAAACTAAAAACAGGAACATGTCTGCATTGGTTTTCGGCAGGAACTTAACAGATGTTTACAGCAACTTAGAGAGGTCATGGTCGAGAGCTTCAGATGTTTTTGCAAGATATTCCAGGAAACAGGAGTAGAGTAGGAGAAGGCCCTTTTGCCTAGTTCAGTTCTCACTGACGGAACATTGCAGGTAATCATGTTCCGAGAGCGCACGCTGTAGCTGCACTCACGCAGAGACATGTAGGAGGAGATGTATGAAGGCA
Organism: Garcialebias charrua; assembly: GCA_038048925.1. Classification (NCBI taxonomy): domain Eukaryota; kingdom Metazoa; phylum Chordata; class Actinopteri; order Cyprinodontiformes; family Rivulidae; genus Garcialebias; species Garcialebias charrua. The sequence continues at coordinate 18,429 of JBBPBX010060505.1, forward strand.
GCGGACCAAGAAGTGATTTAAATATGAAAATGTACCAGTGAGAGAGTGTACGTGAAGTTAATGATGCCCAGCTAACCAGTGAATACTGGGTGCAGTGGTGGGTGCGATAATTACAGCCAGTTATGAATCTTAATGCACCGTGATAGACAACATCCAATATCTGCAGAGTGCTTGTAGGAGCGTTCATGTAAATAATGTCACCGTAGTCAATGGAGGGAAGGAAAGTCACAGTTACAAGGTGTTTCCTAACATTCAGAGTTAAACAGGATCTATTTCTGATAAAGAAACCCAGTTTAACTTTCAGTTTCCTTACTAGGTTTTCCATTTGAAGCTTAAAAGAGAGATGCAAATCGACCAGGATACCCAAATATTTGTAGGAATCAACAAATTCAGTAAATAACAGTAAGGTAACAAGTAGGGTTGGGCATCGTTTGAATTTGAGCGATTCCGGTTCCGATTCCGATTCTTCGTTTCGATTCCGATTCTTTTCGATTCTCGATTCCGATTCTTTTTGTAGGCGGGGTTAAAAAAATACATGTGAATTCAATTCAGTTCAGTTTATTTATACTGTATAGCTCCAAGTCACAACAGAAGTTGTCTCAGGGCACTGAACAAAAAACAATCAAATATAAAAATAATAAGTTAACAGAAACTTTAATATAAAAATAATGGTAACACTATTTATCTGAGGAGACTACTTTGAGTTTAACTCCATGTTATAAAAAAGCTACAGTAGTTAGCCAGAGTTATTTCAGGATGAAATAATTTGAACTTCTGTTTGAATTTAATGCTATGAACTTTTTCCTTTTTGTTACATTTACTATGAATTTCTCACAGGGCAGATTAGAGCCAACATGGACTCACCAACATATATTATTATTATTATTATACATATAATATTGTCCAGTGTCTGATGCTGCAGTCATGTTACTGAACTCCCACTGATGGGCTAACCTGGTTCCACCACCAGCAGCAGGATCCTCAGACAGAACAGCTGGTGGGATGTCCTGGTATCTGCAGCCCTCTCTCCATTTGTTTCTTCATGGACATGGAGCTGTGAAATTATGTTGTGCCTCTTCCTCAGCAAAACGCTCCTCCAGTGGAGACTTTCTGGACAGACTGCAGGAAGTTCCTAAACAAACAACAGGTTTATCAGTATTATCAGTAAAAAGAGATTATTAAATCATTTTTAAGACTGAGAATGTGTACAATTATTAGCTCTGTTGTTATTGCCTAACTAACCTATGTTTATGTTTATGTTTAACCTATTCAATAATTCTTCAAACTGTGACATTCCCTCATAATGGAATGAAAGAGAACATAAACAGAAATTATATAATACTGAAAACTAGAGACATTTAGACATTTTAAAAGACACAGAGAACTTTAAATGGATTAAGAATGTTAATAAGTGTTGGATTTGAGTGCAATGTGCAATCCATGGTTGAATCCACATCTGAAAAGAGATGCAACCTTTTCACAACATATGCTGTAACAGTTCTGTGGCACTCTTCATTCAGTTAACACTGACGTTTTTACCTTGGACAGTCACTGGTGAACACTGTGAAGCCATTTCAGGTCGTTTGTCTAAGAAAAAAATACAAGCTAACGTTAGCATCGTGTTTGTATTTGAGCTGACTTACCGCTTTAAGCGGAGTATAACTTGTTAGCTGCCTTAATGTTGGTATGAGACGTAGTTTATAGTTTATTTATTTACCTGATGGAGCCGAAGAGGTAGCGATTAGCGAAAAGTTCGGCGGAGCGTTTTGCAGACGGACCACTCTGTACTTCCGGTCGGATACGAAGCGAAAATAATCCGGTGGAGCGCGTCAAAGACGGGACACTATTTTACTTCTCCACCCTCCTTTGCATGATAGAAAATTATTGCAAGTGCTGCACTGACCTGACTGGTCATTTTATTAATTAGTAAGCTTTAGATCTCGGGTGCACACTTCCGGTTGTTTCTTCTTCGTTGGGTTTCGGCGGTGGCTACTTCCGGTCGGCTAACTAGCATCGAACATAGGAATCGCAAATTAATATTTTGAACGATTCCGGGAAAACCGGACAGTTAGTCCCGGTTCCGAACGATTCTCGATTCTCGATGCCCAACCCTAGGTAACAGTAAGGTGTCGTCCTCATTACATGCCCCGTGACTATTCAGTGATCCTAATCACTGTTATTTACATAGCCCCTGATGCTAATGCTAATGACGCCCAGGGAGAAATTCATGACTTACTCACCTCGCTGCAGTGTAAATATCCTGAGGGGCTCTTCATTGTTTCTGGTGACTTCAATCACGTAGTTACAGGTCTCCCTCCCAACCTTCAATCAGCACGTTTTCACAGCAACAAGAGGAAATAAAACGCTTGACCAAGTCTACACGAATGTGAAGGGGGAGTACACGGCGAAGCCACGCCCACCGCTCGGGGCTTCCGATCACTGCGCTTTGATCTTGGTCCCAAGACAGCTTCCCCCGCTGAGACGCTCCAAGCCGGAACAAAGAGAGATAAGAGTTTGGCTTCAAGATAGTACATTCATGCTGAGAGACTGTTTTGAGAATACAAACTGGTCTGTCTTCAGGGAGGCAGCTACGAATGGGAGCTCAGTGGATCTGGAACTTTATGCTTCCTCAGTTCTGGGTTACATTAGCACATGCTCTGAAAATGTATCCATAAAAAAACATGTTAAATGTTACCCCAACAAAAAACCCTGGTTAAATAAAGAAGTCCGCACCCTGCTAGCAGCCAGGGACACTGCATTCAAGTCCGGAGATACAGAGGAGCTGAGAAAGAGCAGGAAAGAACTGGTTGATGGCATTAAGAAGGCCAAGGCCACGTATGCACAGAGGATCGAGGGACAGTTCACCTCACAAGACCCACGGAGCATGTGGAAGGGCATCAAATGCATAACAGATTACAAAGGCAAGAGCAAACAATGCCCCAGGGACCCATCTCTGCCTGATGCCCTCAATAAGTTTTATGCACGTTTTGAAGATCCA
>JBBPBX010060506.1:4529-21425 GCA_038048925.1 Garcialebias charrua
AGAACGAACGCAGAGCTGTGCTTGTGAACGCGCGCGCACAGAATGTGCGCGTCGAGCGCCGTTCGGCCAAACGCAGAGTTCTGCCTGGGCCTTTAGTGGTTCCTTGTTCTGTTTTTCTCATACCTGATGGCCCCTTTCTTTCTACAGGAGGAGTGTGTGCTCCCCTCAAAGAAACTAAAGGAAAAGCACGTTACTGTCATCCAGCAGCTTGAACAAACGATAGAAGACCTCAGGACTAAGATCGCTGAGCTGGAGCAACAGCCCCCTTTGCTGGACAGAGATGAAGCAAAGACGTCCACTGCAGACACAGAGTGTGGGGGGGAGGAGGTGGGGCTGAAGGCTCAGTGTGATGCCCACCTGCAGACAGACGAGTCTTCCTCTCTTTGCTGCCTAGAGGCCAAGTCTGTGCAGACCTCCCCACTGGACAACCACTTGAAGTGTAAAGTGCCAAGTGATGAGGTCCCACTGAAGCAAAATGGCTTCCAGTGCTCATGTCAGCTGCAGCTTCTTCCACCACCACCTCCACTTCCAGGAGGAGATGGAACTTTGAATTTAGGGCAGACTATGGCTCCCCCTCCTCCACCCTCTCTTCTTCAACTTCCTGGGTGCCCAGGACCATCTCCATCTCTTCCACCTTCTGACTCAACAACTCATCCTCCTCCACCTCCCGCACCCCCTCTTCTACTTAGTGGACTGGCTCCACCCCCGCCCCATCCCCCTTCTTTACCTGGTTTTGCAGGTCCACCTCCTCCTCCACCACCACCTCCACCTCCTCCAGGTTTTGCAGGTCCACCTCCTCCTCCACCACCTCCACCTCCTCCAGGTTTTGCAGGTCCACCTCCTCCTCCACCACCTCCACCTCCTCCAGGTTTTGCAGGTCCACCTCCTCCTCCACCACCACCTCCACTTCCTCCAGGTTTTGCAGGTCCACCTCCTCCTCCACCACCTCCACCTCCTCCAGGTTTTGCAGGTCCACCTCCTCCACCACCACCTCCTCCAGGCTGTGGGCCCCCTCCTCCCCCTCTTCCACCAGGAGCCATCAGTGTTGCCTTGGCTCCTCTGGGAGCACTGGGTTTCCTGCCTCCCCCACTGCCTTTGGATCTGTATTCTCTGGCTTTATCACAGGAGAAGCTGCCAAGGAAAGCTGCGGTGGAGCCACCCAGACCCATGAAGCCACTCTACTGGACCAGGATTCAGCTACACACCAAAAAGTAATGATGTACTGTATATTATTACTGTCATTTTCTATGGTGTTCTATGATATTTCAGATCAACCCAAATGGTTAATGTTTTATCATCTTTTCAGATTCGTGAAAGGTAGGCACACTTGTTTGAAAGAAAACAAACACAGATTCCCTTAACAATAATTATGTCATTTATTAAAGAAAACTGTGACAGAAAAAAGGACAAGTAAAAACATACAAGTCAAACATACAAACTGTTTTCCTGCTAGAAATAATATGTCATTTAAATCCGCCAGTGGGAGTGGTGGCGCAGAGGTTAAGAAGGTGCGCTTGTGATCGGAAGATTGACGGTTCTAGCCCCGGTACCCACAACATCAAAGATGTGGGTGGGATAAGTGAAGCAGTCACACCTGTCTCCACCCTCATCTGCCCCACTCTGGGCCTTTGAGCAAGGCCCTTAACCCACACCATCTGCTCCCCCGGGAACCCTAGATATCAGCTCTCTACTCCACACAGAGGGCTGTGGTTGCTTAGTGGTCTGTGGTTGTGTCAGGAAGGGCATCCGGCGTAAAAACAACTGCAAAATCTTCGTGCGACTAGATCGCTGTGGTGACCCCTAACGTAGGGAAAAGCCGAAAGAAGAAAAAAATAAAAATAATTAAAGAAAACTGTGACAGAAAAAAGGACAAATAAAAACATACAAGTCAAACATACAAACTGTTTTCCTGCTAGAAATAATATGTCATTTAAATCCGCCATAGTACTAACAGTACACACAAACTTAGGCATTGATGTAAAATCATTATCCCTCACCTTTTGACACAACTGGGAGAGCCATCACAGTTTTGGCGGGAATATACATCAACGCAGCCGAGCATCTTGATCAGGATCACGGCAGACTCTCAAATTGTTCATCCGAGCGCCTCTCAATTTATACCGCGAAATGTGTTTGTGCATGTTTTGGGTGTGTGTGTGTGTTTGTGCACACACTATGACTTCACCTCATCTTGTTTTTCAGAGTAAAGTGGTGCTAGGCATCATTAAAAGAAAACATGTCTTATCTGAAGGGTTTGTTAGATCTGTTACCAAGGAGGCTACAAGGTCATGTGAACAAAACGAGCTTAGATTTTTCACACAACTCTTGAGCCGGATCAAACCTAATTGCAAATAGTTTCTTGACACTAAACTAAAATGTTTTCTCTCACAAGTGTTGCATTAAGCATTAACTCTTAACATAAAAATTGATAAACATTTAGTCAGAAAAACATTAATAAACTCTTAATTCATTCCACCCTATGATTTTCTGACTAATTTTGAAAAATTTTCCTGTCACCTCATGGGACATTTACCAGTCACACTATAAGTTCAATCTTCATTCTAAGACAGTGTTATAGATCAATCTACACATATGATCCTTTACTCGGTTCAATAAAACTCAAGTTACACAAAGCAAAGCACTAAAAAATAAGCAAAGGAGGGACACTGCATAGTTGCATGTAAAATACCTTTCCCTGTAAAATACATGTGAAATCAGACAAATGGACAGTCAGACATAGAAACTCAATCACAAGTTTCGGCACCATGGATCGGATCCGTTCATAGTGCATCAGAAGGGACCCAAATCAATGGAGACTGCCAGGAAAAGGCAGAAATTGCCAATTAGTCAATCAATCTCAACTCTCACGAGTGTACAACACATTCACCCAGAAAATAAAAATAAAAAACACCTAAGTATTTTCTAAGGACGATTCTACTGTCCAGATAAAACCTATTCCTGTTTGTAGCACACATCTGTACATGTGCATGTCATCTCAAATTAATCATCATTTAGTCTTAAAAACAAATCACATTTCAGATTTCATCACTTCAGGTAAAATAAAACAAAATAAAAACTCAAAGAACAATAAAGAATGTTCCCAAACTAGTCACTTCATGATGGATCTTGTGGCTCCACCCTCTGGAACAGCTTGAACACTTTAAAGGTCGATGCACAAGGTCGTTGCACTGGAACGTTACACCCGTTGGACACCTCTGCTCACACACGTCACCAGCAGAACCGATTTACAGGACATTTTGAAGTCATCCTGTCTTCTCAACACGGCAAAGACCCACTTTGTCCCCCTCAGGACACGTCTCGTTTTTCAGAGTTGTGGTCATCAGCATCGGCACCTCAGCACAGATGAGCACGAACACCCATCCTCAGGTGCTCCCATCCTCAGGTGCTCTGGACACCCAGCAGCTCGTTGCACCGATGAAGTGATGACCCAGCACGACAAGCCATCACCCTTCAGGCGCTTTCCTCCCCGTCGTCCTCTGCGCGTCCTCAGAGACAGGACACAAGCTGTAACACAGAACATGCTTTTGATAGAACGACAAGGATTAGTGATCTCTTAAACAAAAGGTTCATTCTTTAAACTTGGAGGAGGAAATAAAAACTTGGAAACCTTCTTCTTTTCTTTTAAAAGAAGCATGAAAACCAACACTTTTTTTAGAGCTGCTTTCTCACAGCTCCTTCTGAACTCCCTCTTAATTCTTCCTCCAGACTCACTGACAACAACTCACACACGCATTCTTTCCTTCCTCTTAAGCGAGCAGCTCAACTGGAAAAACCTCTGACTGTATCAGTGCTCTCCAAAACAAAACAAATTTTAACCGACCTTTACTGGCCTGCGAACCATATGTTGTCTCCTCTACTCTCATCCTTCACACATCTCCTCAGAGCTGCAGTTTCCTCCCTGTTCTGGAGATAAGGCAGACGCTGACCATCTCCTGACCTCCGTTCCTTCAACAACAACTCCCCCAGTCTCCCCTCTTCAGTTCTTTTTACGTTTTTACTCACAACAGAGGGAACGGAAGCTGCTGTACACACGCGCATTCTCCAAACACACTCACAACCACACACACCTTTTAAACAACCTCATTAACAAAAAACTCGCACACACTCTTTTTCCATTTCTCCTAGGTGCACACATGCACCTCTGATACTTCAAACTTCTGGACAGCTTTCTGACCTGCAGGAATTGCTTCTCTGTTCCTTATAAAGCTGTGCCTTCAACAATCTCTTCTCACGCGGTGTCACAGACACACACACAAGCTTCGCTACAACTCTAATAAAAGCGCTTGCTCCTCTTTTTTTTTACTTCAACTAAGCTGTCAAAAATAAATCACCTGACTTATTACAACAAGGTTTTTTTTTATTTTAACCCTGGTAAAATACTTGTTTCAGATCTTCTGTTACTTTTCAGATAGACAACGAGGGGTTAACCCTGGCACAACATCTTCTGTAACTTTCTGCTCTTTTTCCTTCTCTTTAAGGCTGCTTGCTTCGGCAGTTGTTACACATCTCTGTTTTCTAAACATAGCTTCAGGGCGTCCCCCAAAACGTTGGTCAAAAACGACAGGACATAAATTGCTGACAGGGGAATCACACCTCTGATCAGCTCTCAACAGCGGGAAATCCATCCGCTTCCAAAACATACGGGACTCCCACCCGCTTCAAGCTGAAATAGGACTCACACCTATTTCCAGCTTCCACAGACACACTTTTTCCTTTTTTTTTTTTCCTTCCAAACAGCACCATGTGTGCATCCCGTCATCAATCCTGTGCAAGTGACGCCAAAATGTTCTATGATATTTCAGATCAACCCAAATGGTTAATGTTTTATCATCTTTTCAGATTCGTGAAAGGTAGGCACACTTGTTTGGAAGAAAACAAACACAGATTCCCTTAACAATAATGATGTCATTTATTAAAGAAAACTGTGACAGAAAAAAGGACAAGTAAAAACATACAAGTCAAACATACAAACTGTTTTCCTGCTAGAAATAATATGTCATTTAAATCCGTCACAGTACTAACAGCACACACAAACTTAGGCATTGATGTAAAATCATTATCCCTCACCTTTTGACACAACTGGGAGAGCCATCACAGTTTTGGCGGGAATATACATCAACGTAGCCGAGCATCTTGATCAGGATCACGGCAGACTCTCAAATTGTTCATCCGAGCGCCTCTCAATTTATACCTCGAAATGTATTTGTGCATGTTTTGGGTGTGTGTGTGTTTGTGCACACACTATGACTTCACCTCATCTTGTTTTTCAGAGTAAAGTGGTGCTAGGCATCATTAAAAGAAAACATGTCTTATCTGAAGGGTTTGTTAGATCTGTTACCAAGGAGGCTACGAGGTCATGTGAACAAAACGAGCTTAGTTTTTTCATACAACTCTTGCGCCGGATCAAACCTAATTGCAAATAGTTTCTTGACACTAAACTAAAATGTTTTCTCTCACAAGTGTTGCATTAAGCATTAACTCTTAACATCAAAATTGATACACATTTAGTCAGAAAAACATTAATAAACTCTTAATTCATATGGTGTCTAATGGCTCAAAGGAGAATGAAAAGAGGAGCAGTCCTTGAAGGGATGCATATCGCCAGCTGCCTTTATTGCTAGAGTTTTAAGGCAACTTCACAACGTTAATTTTTATCCTACTGATTGTTCATGAATATCCACTGTAAATATTACTTGAAAAAAATGATTTAGGTATATAGAAAAAATATTTTGCAGTCCTCATTCAGTCCACATTCCATCATTATTGCCTCAAAGTCACTTTCTTGTCTTTTTCTTGCAAATAATTTGCAAGTTGTCTTTGGTTGGGACTATTGTTTAAATCTTTTGCTGATGTGTATTTTCTAGAGAGACTGTTTCTTCACTGGTGTGGGAAACAATTGAAGAGCCTGAAGTGGACTTTGATGAGTTTCTGGAGTTGTTCTCCAAAAAAGCTGTTAAGGAAAAGAAGCAGCCACTCTCTGACACCATAACTAAGTCTAAGGCGAAACAGGTCGGTGTGTTAAAGATTACTCTACATAAACTAAAATCTTAAATATTGTTAATTACCGGTAAATTTAACCCTCAGAAGGTCCTTTACCTTTAAGTTTAGGACAATGTGATTCTCAGGAGAAAATTCAACCGCTTTACTTAACTGCTGATATATATATATATATATATATATATATATATATATATATATATATATATATATATATATATATATATATATATATATATATATATATATATATATATATATATATATATATATATATATATATATATATATATATATATATATATATATATATAATATATATATATATATATATATATATATATATATATATATATATATATATATATATATATATATATATATATATATATATATATATATATATATATATATATATATATATATATATATATATATATATATATATATATATATATATATATATATATATATATATGGTCACTCGTTTATTGCGGATGTTAAGGACCATGCCCCCCCACCATCCCCCGCGCAACACGTGAAAAACCACAAAGTAGGGATACAGTAGTTCAAGTTCAATTCAAGTAAATTTTACGAACGAAATTATGTACACAAGTAGTAGTCGTTGTAATAAGTAAGACAATCACAAGACTGCACGTATTTAGCGCCTTTCTATCTTATCAAGTCACTAAAGGAACTTTACAATATGTGCCCTCATTTACCCATTCATGCAGCACTGGTATATTATATTTATACAAAGAATAATCAGTGCTTTGTAACATTCATACACCATTGGGTCACTCATCTGACTGAATGAGGGGTTCAATGCCTTGCCCAAGGACACTTTCACATTTGACTGATGGTGGAATCAAACCCCCAACTCTTGTGCCGGAAGACAACTGCTCTAACCACTCAGTCACAGCTATCTGTGAAGGTAAAGTGTCGGAACCTGGATTTTTCTTCCTGGATCTGAGGTTCAACAACTAATTGGCTTTGCTTCTCCAGTACCCCTGAATAGACCCAGGGAGGGTAAAGAGAGTGACGCCCCTATAATTAGAACACACTCTCCAGTCCCCCATTTTGAAGAGGGGAACCACCACCCTAGTCTTCCAATCCAGTGGCGCTGCCCCGATGTCCATGCAATGTTGCAATGGCATGTCAACCAAGACAACCCCACAACATCCAGAGCCTTAAGGAAATCAAGGCAATTCCCTTCCACCCATGGAGCCCTGCCACCACAAAACTTTATGAGTTCAGCCACAGTCATGGACAGACCAACTCCAAAGTCCCCCGACTTAGCTTCCTCCAAGGAAGACGTGCCAATTGGGATTGGGAAGGTCAGATAAGTATTATTTCCACCTCCCGATGAAATCACTGATTGAGGTCAACAGCACCCCACTTTCACTGAACACAGTGTTGGTAAAGAGCTGCTTTTCTCTCCTTAGCTACCTAATGGTTTGCCAAAATCTCCTTGTTGCAGACCGAGAGGTTTTAACTAAGGCCTCACCAAACCTTTCCCTTATCCATGCTTTTGCCACAGCAACAGCCAAGGCTGCAGACCGCTTGGGTCTCCAGTACTCCTCAGCTGTCTCTGGAGTCCTACCAGCCAACAAGGCCTGATAAGACTTCTTCTTCAGCTTGACAGCCTCCCTAACCAGGGGTGTCCACCACTGAGTTTGAGGATGGTCAGTGGCCACAGCTCAAGGCAGCTACTTCAACAATTAAGTTACAAAACAGCCTATTCTGTGGGTGGCTGTGGCTGAGTGGTTAGAGCAGTCGTCCTCCAGTGCAAGAGTTGGGTGTTTGAATCCACCAGCAGTCATATGCCAAAGTGTCCCTGGGCAGGGCACTGAACCCCTCGTTGCCTCCAATGTATGTCCCGTTGGTGTATGAATGTGATAAAGCTCTGATTAGTCTCTTTAGAATGAGCTGTTCAATTAGCTTTATATAGATCTAGTAGAGTGCTGTATGACTGGGAAAATGAGGGCACAGATTGTAGTGTAAAGTGTTTTGAGTATCTCGATAAGATAGAAAGGCGCTATATACCGTATTTTCCGGTGTATAGGTCGCACCTTTTTATGGTTTTTTTCAATGCCTGCGACCTATACACCGGTGTGACCTATATTTGGCTTGTTATCACTTTCGGCAAAACTAATTTTTAAATCCAGCTCATTTCACAATTACGTTCATTTATTAAGGAAAAGTTCAGCTCAGACACATATTTGCTATAATTTTTATCAAACAAATTATTGTTTTTAAGTGTTAATCTTCTTTAAAAGCCTTGCTGTGCACTCCTGTGGCAGACATTTGTAGCAGAGCTAAACGTAGGTGCGACCTATACACCGGTGCGACATATCTAGGGATTTTTCCAATCTATTGGTGATAATTGGACAATGCGACCTATACACAGGTGTGACCTATACACCAGAAAATACTGTAAATACAGTCCATTTACCATTTACTCAATGTCTCCCCCACTTTAGCTGGGATGCGGTTAACGCTCTCTCAGAGGTGTGAGTTGAAGATCTTTCTGTTGGGTTCTTATGCCTGGTGTTCCCAGCAAACCCTCACTTGAAGTCTGGGTCTATCTGGTCTGTCCGGCATCTTTCCCCACATCTGATCCAAGTCATTACCAGGTGCTGATCAGTTAAAAGCTCAACTAGACTTTTTGCCTGAGTGTCCAGAAAAACAGCCACAAATCAGATGAAACGACTACAAAGTGTATTATGTTGATCTACAACATAGGTCACCCTGGTGTCAAGTGTACTTATGGACACCCTTATGTTTGAACATGTGTTCATGATGGACAAGCTTTGAGTAGCACAGAAGTCCAACATCAAAAAGCTGCTTGGGTTCAGATCAGAGAGGCCGTTCCTCTCAGTCACTCCCCTCTAGGTCACACTATCATTACCTACGTGGGCATTGAAGTCTTCCAGCAAAATAAAGGAGTCCCGAGCTGGCACATCTTCCAGCACCCCTGCCAAGGACTCCAAGAAGGCCAGATACTCTGAACAGCCATTTGGTGCATAGGCACAACCAACAGTCAAAGCCTGTCCCTCCACCCAAATGCAAGGAAGCCACCCTCCACAAGTCATGGGGTTAAAAGTAGACCCACACCAGCTCAGCACCTCTCACCATGGACAACTACAGAGTAGAATAAGGTTCAACCCCTCTCAAGGAGATTGGTTTCAGAGCCTATGCTGTACATCAAGGTGGGTCCAACTATATCTAGTCGGTACCTCTCAACCTCATGCACAAGCTTAGGCTCTTTCCCCACCAGAAAAGTCATATTCCATGTCCCAAGAACAAGCTTTTGGTAAGCCAGGGTCAGAGCACCAAGGCCCCTACCTTTGGCCACTACCCATGGAGTCATGCCCTCCTGACCCTCCTGCAGGTGGTGAGCCCACAAGAAGGCAAACCCATGTTGCTCCTTTGGGATGAGCCTGACCGGGCCCCATGGGAAGAGACCTGGTCACCAGGCACTTGCCCGCAAGCCCCTCCCCCATGTCTGGCTCCAGGGTGGGGCCCCAGTAACCCACATCCGGGCAAGGGACCCTGAGCTCCTTGTTGTTATTTGTCCATAAAAAGTCTTCTGAATCGCTCTTTGTCTGGCCTGTCACCTAGATCCAATCTGCCTTAGAAGACTCTATGAGTGGCAATTGAAATTGCTCCAACAACATAGCCTGTAGGATCATTCAGACACAAACTCCTCCACCACGATAAGGTGACAATTCAAGGAGGAGAGCAAAAATTTTATTTTGTAAAAAATTTTGTTTTCGGTTTAGATTGGTGCTGTTCCAAATAATCAAATATATCACTTTTTGGTAAAATAATTTCATACAGCCATATTTAATTTTGTGTCTGATCTATTTTTAGGTTGTGAAGCTTCTAAACAATAAGCGCTCTCAGGCAGTTGGGATCCTCATGTCTTCTTTGCATCTTGACATGAAAGACATCCAGCATGGTGAGCTAAACTCGTGTTTATTTCTGTTAACTGAGCTTCTTTCACACATTTTCAAGTTAGATGTATCTACAGACTAAAGACCAAATTCCTACCTAAATGTCATTTTTGAAATGATCATGTAGGAATGGGATATTAAAATCATGTGCCTCAATTTTCTTCTTCACTCACTCTCGTGCAAGGCGGACGCCTTTTCTTCCCTCTCCCATCCTCCTCCTGCTTTTTGCTTTCTGTTTTGTGTATTGGAGCTTCTATTTACACATCTTCCGCAACGGAAAACTACTATCATGTGTCTGGTCAGCTGGACTTTCAACGCAATTGATCAAATCTTTTCAACAAAACGACAGGGTCCTGGAGAACCCTCTTGCCCCACTGAGATGCGGGTTTGGGAACCAATATGCCTTTCCATATTGTCTCAGGAGGATGCCAAAGATGTTTATATAATTGGAATCATGATAGCAGGGTTTCTGCTTTTTGGCACCAGCAGATTTGTATGTTATCAATTATTGAAGAAGACGGCGGTAGCAGTTTCAGCCAGTGACGTGCGGTCAGGGGAGGCAAGTGAGGCCACGCCTCCCCTGCCATCATTGAAAGAAAAAAAATGTAAATTGAAAAAATAAATGTAATTATTGTATTTATCCTTTGATTTGTACTATAAACTTATTTTACTAAAAACTAAAGCAGTTTTAAGTTATTTTTAGTCAAAATCACAGATTTTTCTTATTTAGCGTTCAAATGTACTGAGATGAGACGGGCAGACGTGCGCAGAGAGGCACGGGCTGCTTGGCTTCAAAGATTGCGCAATCACTGACGTGCTGCAGCTGCAGTGTGAGCTCTTATTCCTGCCCCTTTTATGTCGCTATTAAAATGTCCAAATACTTTTATGTTTATGTTTATGTTTATTAAATTTGTTCATTTTTTTTACAAAAGAAACAATACAAGACAATCTCATAAATGATATTGTACAAAATATAAAAAAATGAAAGGTAGCAGAAAGAAGAATAAATCTTATTATATCTGCCCCTTACTTCCAACAATCAGATTAAACAACAATAATCAACCATGTAAACAACAATAATCTTCAACCAACTTTTTTCCAACAATCAGATTAAACAATAATAATCTTCACTCAACAGTACAATCATAATCATAATCCTCATAAAGCAACCGGACCAGACAACATCCCAGGGAAAGTTCTGAAGGAATGTGCGGACCAGCTCTGTGAGGTGCTGGCTGACATCTTCACCACCTCACTTGCACTGGAGTCAGTTCCCACCTGCCTGAAGACCGCGACCATCATCCCAGTCCCAAAGAGCTCCACAGTGACTGGTCTGAATGACTATAGACCGGTGGCCCTCACCCCGATAGTCGCTAAATGTTTTGAGAAACTGGTCATGTCCCACATCAAGGCAACCGTCAACATCAATGAGGACCCTCATCAATACGCATACCGTGAGAACCGATCAACAGAGGACGCCATTTCTTCCGTGGTCCACACTGCTCTCACCCACCTGGATCAGAAAGACTCATACGTGCGTCTGCTCTTTGTGGACTTCACATCTGCCTTCAACACCATGATCCCCCAAACTCTGATAGACAAACTATCTACACTTGGACTAAGCCCCTCCATTTGTAACTGGGTACTAGACTTCTTAACAGACAGACCACAGTCCGTGAAGATCCACAACTTCTCCTCCTCCACCATAACCCTCAGCACTGGCTCTCCTCAAGGATGTGTGCTGAGCCCCCTTCTGTTCACTCTGCTCACATATGATTGTACAGCCACACTTCCAGGCTGTCATATTGTTAAGTTTGCAGATGATACAGCGGTGGTGGGATGCATCACAAACAATGATGAGTCCAGCTACAGACAGGAGGTGGAACACCTGGAGAGCTGGTGCAAAGAGAATAATCTTCACATGAATGTGAAGAAGACAAAGGAGATGATTGTGGACTTCAGAAGGAACAAACACACCCACGCCCCACTGAAAATAGGTGGGTCTGCAGTGGAAGTGGTCTCCAGCTACAAATACTTGGGTGTACACATGAATGATAACCTCAGCTGGAGCAACAACACCACCAGCCTGATCAAGAAAGGTCATCAGAGACTCTACTTCCTCAGACGGCTGAGACGTGCTGGTCTGAGCAGCCCAGTTCTCACCTCGTTCTACAGGTGTGCAGTGGAGAGTGTCCTGTGCTCCAGCATCAACGTGTGGCATGGAGGCTGCACAGTTGAAGAGAGGAAAGCTCTGCAGAGAGTGGTGAAGGCTGCACAGAAGTCTGTTGGAGTCAGTCTCCCCACAATCACAGACATTTACACCTCCAGATGCAGAAAAAGAGCGACCTGCATCATGAAAGACCTCACTCATCCAGCACACTCACTCTTTGCCCCACTCCCCTCAGGACGGAGGTTGAGGAGCATCAAGTGTAGAACCACTAGACTGAGGAACAGCTTCTACCCTGAGGCTGTTAGACTCATGAATAAATAAAAAAATAAAATAAAAAATAAAATAAATAAACACTGCAAAATATCACATCATACTGATGCTGATCTGTTTTCTTGTTGCTGTGTTCATCTGTGACCATCTGCTCATACAAACTCATGTTCGTGCTGCTGTTTATTCCCACTATATTAAGCTTAGTGTATTACTAGTTGATGTTTTTCTTAGTTAGTTCTAGATGTTATTACTGTTTTTCTCTTGCATTTGTTGTTGGATGTAACTGGGACCCCGTGTACATAATCTCGTTTTCATCACATGTACCACATGCGGTGCAAATGACAATAAAGACTCTCTGACTCTGACTCTGACTCTGAAAATGACTAACTCTTTTCTATTTTTCTCACTAATAAAAAATGACTAACTCTTTTCTATTTTTCTCACTAATACAATACACATTACGCTATTTCACATATATTTTTTAACACATTTGTTTTGATCATTTTCTTAAATGTAAACATTGACTTGGCATTTTTAACTACATTCTCCAAGCCATTCCATAATCTAATTCCCTGAATTGAGGTAGAACGTCCCTTCAAACTAGTTCTGAATTGTGGTTTTACAAACATCTCTGTCCCCTTAAGATTATAACAACTTTGTCTTTTAACAAAATGCATTTGGATATTTAAAGGCAATGCATTATTTTGAGCTCTATACATAACTGATAAAATATTATAGTCTACCAAATCATGGAACTTCAATAACTTTAGTTGATAAAATAATGTATTTGATGGATGACGGTAATGTTTTCTAGTGATAATTCTTACAGCTCTTTTCTGTAATACAAAAATAGGCTTTGTGATTGTTTTACACGCATTCCCCCAAACATCAATACAATAGATTAAGTGTGGAACAATGATTGTGTTATACAACAAATACAGAGCTTTATCATTCAATAGGTCTCTGACTTTGTACAGTACTGCAATCGATTTAGCTATTTTTATTCTTACAGAATTTATGTGTTGTTTCCATGTCAGTTTGTCATCAATGATAACACCCAAAAACTTCACCTCACTCACTCTACAAATCTCAACATCCTCAATTTTGAGTGGAACATCAACAGTTTTCTTTTTATTACCGAATATCATGTAATTAGTTTTTTCTAGATTTAATGATAATTTATTTATTTTAAACCAAGTTTGTATCTTGACAAATTCCGTCTTTATCAATTTCAACATTTGTTCTATATCTTCACCTAAACAGAAAAAAGTGGTATCATCAGCAAAAAGTACACATTTAAGGAGTCCTGACACATTTACCAAGTCATTCACATATAAAATAAAAAGCTTTGGTCCAAGTACAGAGCCTTGGGGAACTCCACATGTGATATTACAGAGGTCACTTTTGCTATATAAACTACATTTCTATAGTTTAGCTGGTGAATATAATGTCTAGTGTTTTTGTCTAAAACTGTATGTGTGCTGAGGGATCTCATAAAACGGCTGTGAATCCACACACACACGCGGCCAGCCTCGTGGAGGCGGGGCTAGTGAGCTCAGGGTTCTGCTTCAGCCTCGCGCTGCAGGAGGAAGTGCAGCGCTTAAGTAACAGAGCAAAAAGAGTAACTTTTCACAATCTACAAATATCTAGAACATTAAACACTTAACTAAAAGTTTTAGTATTTTGTTAACAATTTAGTTTTGATCATTTTTAAACATCAGCACAGAGTTTACATTTTTAACATGATTTCACAAACCATTCCACAATTCAACTCCCTGTATTGAAATAAACCGTCCCTTCAGACTAGTCCTATACTTTGGCTTTGCAAAAATGTCAGTTCTCTTTAGACTGTAGCAGCTTTCTCTCTTAACAAAATACATTTGAACATTTGAGGGTTCTACTAACAAAATATTATAGTCCACCAAATCATAAAACTTCAGTACTTTAAATTGTTTAAATAATATATTAGATAGATGGCATTAAGGCTTCCTTGTAATAATTCTCACAGCTCTTTTCTGTAAAATAAAAATAGATTTTGTTATAGTTTAATTTAATTTATAAGTAAAGATAAGACTAAAATAATTTTTTCTCCAAATTAAATGTGCTTTTTTGTGTGCTACAGTTTGTATGTGTAAAGATTGCTGATATGAGATTTTAAACACAACCAAATGGCGAATAAACTACTCTGTAGGGTTCATGTATTATAAAAGAAGAAAATAACGCTATCCAAAGTATCCAAAGCGCTGAAGAAGCTATGGCAGACAGAAGCCAAAACATGGAGAACATTTTTTGTCTGTTTTTTCTCATGCATATGAAAAAAAACTGCACAGTGCCTCACCAGCCATGAACCTCACCGCACGTCACTGCTTTCAGCCATGGCAAAACTGCTGAGTCTGTGTGAAGGTTTGGTTTGTGCTTCAAGCACTCAAAATCAGCTGATTTACGAGCTAAACCGTAAGATGGAAGCAATTTGTGAGAATCGCAGACCATCTGCAGCTTCTGGGACTAGCCAGCATTTTAAAGACAGCCTTGGAGGGGGCTCATAAGCACGGACCAGTGGAATGCTCACAAATCTGTCCATTTTGGATCGAAAGTACCAGCAGGACTCAAGGCTGACGAGAAAAAGTAGTCTGCCTGAAAAAAAAAACATCTTTGACTCCTCACTTACCCTAGCAACAGTTCCAACCTGCCGGAAGACCGCCACCATCATCCCAGTCCCAAAGAGCTCTACAGTGACTGGCCTGAATGACTACCAGCCAGTAGCCTTCACTCCGATACTCGCTAAATGCTTCAAAAAACTTGTCATGACCCAACAGAACAACCATCAGCATCAACAAGGACCCTCACCAGTATGCATGTCATGAGAACCGATCAACAGAGGATGCCATCTCCTCTGTGGACCACACTTCTGGAGCAGAAGGACTCTTACGTCCGTATGCTCTTTGTGGACTTCACGTCTGCCGTCAATACCATGATTCCCCAAACCCTGCTGGACAAACTATTCACACTAGGACTAAGCCCCTCCATTTGCAACTGGGTCCTAGACTTCTTAACAAACAGACCACAGTCAGTTATGATCCACAACTTCTTTTCCTCCACCATAACCCTCAGCACTGGCTGCCCCCAGGGCTGTGTGCTGAGCCCTCTCCTGTTCACTCTGCTCATGTATGACTGTGCTCCTATCCAGGTTGTCACATTGTAAAGTTTTCAGATGATATAGCAGTGGTGGGATACATCGCAAACAACGATGAGTCTAGCTAGAGGCAGGTGGTTGAACACCTGGAGAGCTGGTGCTGGAAGAATAACCTTGACATCAATGTGAAGAAGACAAAGGAGATGGTCATGGACTTCAGAAGGAACAAACACACCTAACCCCCCACCCACACCCACACACACACAAAAACACCCAACATAGGAGGATCTGAGGTGGAAGTGGTCTTCAGCTACAAGTACTTGGGTGTACACCTTTTTTTTCCCCTTTATAGATGGCCTCCCTTCTCACCTTACAGCCATCCTCTCACTCCAATATGATTTTTTTAAATAATAATAGAGAGAAAGAAAAGGAAAGACAGAAAGTAAAACAAAAGAAACACAACATCTATCCACAAAAAAGCACAAGGCAAACACACCCAACTTCTGTCTGCAATCCTGCAAAGTACATGACAGAACACAGCAACACCTGCATAAAGACTAATAACATTTATGACCTTGCAGTAGATTTCCATAAATATACATACCATACCTACAAATATATATACAGTATACATACATATACATTCATATTCATTCATATACCCATCTACATATCTGCATATATCTACATATACATCCCTGCATCCATTTGCGTGTGGTTGTGAGCATGCATAAGTGAAAAAGTTTCCTCCAATAGAACATTCAAAGTCAAAGTCAAAGTCAACTTTATTGTCAGATCTGCAATATGTACTGTACAGGACATACACAGGACCGAAATTGCGTTTCTCTCAGTCCCTCGGTGCAACAGTAAACATCTAAACATTGAAACACTGAAACATATAATAATAGACATAAGCATAAAATAGTAAAACTAACACTGTCCTGAGTTTTTTGCATAGTGGTATAAGAGTATGAAAATTTACACCAACTCTAAAACTAAAACATTAAACATTTAATGAACATAATACTGTCCTGAGTTTTTGCATACTAGTATAAAAAAAGAGTATAAAAAGTATAACTAAAATAAACTAAAGGTTTCTAGCATTGACATTTGCAAAGTGGCAAAGCAGCGTATGAGTTAATGTACACAGTATATGTATGAGGTAGTAGTTGATGTTGTTATAGAGGCAAAAAGTGGCATATGCAGTAAGGCACATTGGGCATCCCTAAATAAGACCGTTCAGAGCACACTGTATATGTATCAGCAGTGGTGTAGATATTAGAGTAGTGTAAATGTAAACAGTAGTAATTACATGTAAGCAGTAGTAATAAAAGTAAACAGTATTA
>JBBPBX010060507.1:7358-21424 GCA_038048925.1 Garcialebias charrua
TTCTGTTAGCAGCACGGTCCTGTTAGCACTGTCGTCCTGTTAGCAGCACAGTCCTGTTAGCAGCACAGTCCTGTTAGCAGCACAGTCCTGTTAGCAGCATGGTCCTTTTAGCAGTGTGGTTCTGTTAGCAGCATGGTCTTGTTAGCAGCACAGTCCTGTTAGCAGCATGGTCCTTTTAGCAGTGTGGTTCTGTTAGCAGCATGGTCTTGTTAGCAGCACAGTCCTGTTAGCAGCATGGTCCTTTTAGCAGTGTGGTTCTGTTAGCAGCACAGTCCTGTTAGCAGCATGGTCCTTTTAGCAGCATGGTCCTGTTAGCAGCACAGTCCTGTTAGCAGCATGGTCCTTTTAGCACTGTCGTCCTGTTTGAAGCATGGTCCTTTTAGCAGTGTGGTTCTGTTAGCAGCATGGTCCTGTTAGCAGCATGGTCCTTTTAGCAGCATGGTCCTGTTAGCAGCACAGTCCTGTTAGCAGCATGGTCCTTTTAGCAGTGTGGTTCTGTTAGCAGCATGGTCTTGTTAGCAGCACAGTCCTGTAGCAGCACAGTCTTGTTAGCAGCATGGTCCTGTAGCAGCACAGTCTTGTTAGCAGCATGGTCCTGTTAGCAGCACAGTCCTGTAGCAGCACAGTCCTGTAGCAGCACAGTCCTGTAGCAGCACAGTCCTGTTAGCAGCATGGTCCTTTTAGCACTGTCGTCCTGTTAGCAGCATGGTCCTTTTAGCAGTGTGGTTCTGTTAGCAGCATGGTCCTGTTAGCAGCATGGTCCTGTTAGCAGCACAGTCCTGTTAGCAGCATGGTCCTTTTAGCAGTGTGGTTCTGTTAGCAGCATGGTCTTTTTAGCAGCACAGTCCTGTTAGCAGCATGGTCCTTTTAGCAGTGTGGTTCTGTTAGCAGCATGGTCTTGTTAGCAGCACAGTCCTGTTAGCAGCATGGTCCTTTTAGCAGTGTGGTTCTGTTAGCAGCACAGTCCTGTTAGCAGCATGGTCCTTTTAGCAGCATGGTCCTGTTAGCAGCACAGTCCTGTTAGCAGCATGGTCCTTTTAGCACTGTCGTCCTGTTTGAAGCATGGTCCTTTTAGCAGTGTGGTTCTGTTAGCAGCATGGTCCTGTTAGCAGCATGGTCCTTTTAGCAGCATGGTCCTGTTAGCAGCACAGTCCTGTTAGCAGCATGGTCCTTTTAGCAGTGTGGTTCTGTTAGCAGCATGGTCTTGTTAGCAGCACAGTCCTGTAGCAGCACAGTCTTGTTAGCAGCACAGTCCTGTAGCAGCACAGTCCTGTTAGCAACACAGTCCTGTTAGCAGCATGGTCCTGTTAGCAGTGTGGTTCTGTTAGCAGTGTGGTTCTGTTAGCAGCATGGTCTTGTTAGCAGCACAGTCCTGTTAGCAGCACAGTCTTGTTAGCAGCACAGTCCTGTTAGCAGCATGGTCCTGTTAGCAGTATGGTTCTGTTAGCAGCATGGTCCTGTTAGCAGCATGGTCCTTTTAGCAGCATGGTCCTGTTAGCAGCACAGTCCTGTTAGCAGCATGGTCCTTTTAGCAGCATGGTCCTGTTAGCAGCACAGTCCTGTTAGCAGCATGGTCCTTTTAGCAGTGTGGTTCTGTTAGATGATGACTAGTGATTGTAACCTGATGGTTATAATTGTTTGTGTTTTCTATCTCTCACTACAAGGATTTTTGTCTGAGCTGCATCTTCACAGATGTTTAGTACAAACATCTAAACACAATGAAGACCAGAGATAAGACTTCAGAGATAACAGAGACGTAACGAAACCAAAAGTTTTTTTTTTTTGATTGAGCGGAGGGGATTTTATGACCACAGGATGATTTGTGTGATGTTTACTTGGGATTTTTTTCTTGGCGAGAACAATCACAAGTGTCTGTGTGTTTGTCGTAGTGTTAGCGGTTATGTTCCTTGTCATGTGTGTGCCATAAATCCTGAGTAATGTAACCCACATGTTGTTTTTGTTCCCGCCGCCCTCCCAGTTTTTGTGGAGGCTTTGAATGGTTCACACATTTTCTGGTCTGAATCTAAACTTGTGTGAGCGCACTGAGTTTTTATTTAATTATTTTATTCTCACAAAAAGCAGCCACAGATTTCCATCATCCTCACAGAGTCAGCAGGTGACATGCTTGGCTCCTGTTACTTCATCACTCTGATGAGCAGACGCCCAGCTGATGATCAAAACGCGTCTGCGTACACGGGCCTCGAACTGCAAGAAGAACTTTGACTTCAGCCTTTTCAACATTTTTGGGAAAATGTTTCCGTTAAGATCCACGGATAATCTAAATTTATGCCTGGGTCCACTGCTTGCTTGGAATGATAAATAACATTTAAAAAGTATAAAGTATATTTATTTGTAATTATTTTTGTGCATGTGTGTGTCATGATCTGTGTTGCGTCACTGATCAGATTTAGTTTCCATTTTTGTCCTTTAATGTTTTCGTTGTTGTTGAGTTTAAGCTCCTTGTGTCCATCGGCTCTCAGTGAGCTGTCAGGGTCAGTCTGCCACGCCCACCTGAGCCCACTCACCAGGGGTGTAACGGTACGCCAAAATCACATTTCGGTTCGGTTAAATTACAAGGAGGGTTCGGTTCGGTTAATTTTCGGCACAAAAAAAGATAAAATAAAGACTTATAAAATGTTTATTTTGAAAATATGCCAAGTAAACAATACATTTGTATAAAAATAAATAAAAGCGACCCACTTGGATGATATTTTAAATAAACAGCATTCTTTACAATAAATAAACTATACTAACAATAATAAAAAATTTAATAAATACAATAACTGTCAGAACCAGAACAATAAGCAGCAACAGACTGTTTACAATCTAAATAATCAAGTTTTAAGTTTTTGTCCAAAAAGACCAACTTGTCCACATTTTCTGCTAAAAGCACAGATCTAGTTGCAGTGAATATCTCCAGTGGTGGAGAAAATCATCTCAATAACAACAGTAGCAGCAGTGTGGCTGTTTTTGTCCTCATTACTCACAACCTCTTCTTGGGCCTTCTCCTCCAGATGGGACAGGTCCCTGGAAAGTTTCAGTTCAGTCAACACAGACTTCTATTGCAGGTGATTTCTGGTGAATTTCCCTGAAGAGGAAGAAGACTCAGCTGCTATCTCTGTCCCAGACTGGAAATAAAACACAAAGAGGTTAAAAAAAGAGTTAATAAGATTATAACTTTAAATTAAAAAGGTTTATTAGATAATAATAATAAAACAACAATACCTCTTCTTGAACGGTTGAGGTGGTTGAATCTCTCGGTCATCATCATCATCATCATCATCATCAGGGCAGAGCTTTAATCTGGTCCAGGGCTTGTTGACATCAGTTTTAACTTTTTCATAAAGTTCTGAACATTTTCACTGAAGTGTTGACGTGATGGATGTTGTAGTGAGGCTCAAGAACTTTAAAGCCGGTGCATCAACAACATTCAGACGTAGATCCATATCTTTAAAAACTCCTACAGTTTGTGTTATTGCTCTGGACTGATCTGAGTTACCTGATGAAGGTTGTTTAAATGCTGCTGCTGTTAGTGGTGTTTGTAACAAGCTGCTTTTCTTGCTCGTAGAAGACACGTTCACGTTGTGGTGACGTCGTTTCAAGTCCGTTAACAAGTTAGACGTGTTGCTGCTGCAGATCCAGTCTTCGTGAAACTAACGTCCACACACAGCTTTGGATTTGCGCTTGTCTTTTAACAAGAAAGCTATAACGTTCCAAAACAGCAGACCGCAACGAGAAGCTAGGCGGCTAAATGCTGCGCGTGCTGCAAGATAACAGCGCTGTGTTGAAACACGCCTAGGAATTTTAGTTCCGCAGCGCATATTCTCCCGTTAATAACGTTTAATAAGTGAAAACATAACCGGAACTGTACGCAGGTGGACCGAACCGAACGTGCCGTACCGAAACGGTTTGAAACACTAACGTGTACCGTTACATCCCTACCACTCACTGATCACCTGTCCACCTCCACTTATCCCTGCTCGATACAGTCAGCCCCGTTCCTCTACTCACCTGTTCATCGTTACGTGTTAGTGTTTTGATCTGTGTCTTCCTGCAGAGTTCTTGTAATTGTGCTGCCACGCCGGTTCTTTGCTTTTATCTAAATGAAATACCGTAGGAGGTGGTGAAGAGACGACACAGGAGGCGAACACCGGGGGGCCCGTTGTGGGAATATAATGTTCGACCCCATGTTTTGTGTTTGTGTTTGCAAAATCAGGAACAGTCAGCGAGGGAAACTCAGACAATAAACGCTGAAACACATTACCCGAAGCTAAAAAGTTAGCATGCATTAAAGGCCCAGCTCCTCGCGTCTCACAAGGCAGTGACGAAAAAGACACAGCGTCGATCAAACGTCTGTTAGCTAAATCAACCAGGAGCCCGTGAGCACAAAGAAAATCAGCCCCTAAAATAGGGACTGAGCTAGCAGCTACCACAAAGTTCCACTGGAAGTCCCGTTCATGGAAACGAACAGTCACCAACCTTTCGCCAAACGTCTTGATGGGATAGCCGTTAGCCGCGGTTAGCTGCGGCCCGCAGCCTTCTGCTAACCTGTCGGAGCCGGTCGGGGGAACGAGGCTCTTCTGCGAGCCGGAGTCCACCAGGAACCGCCTCCCCGACCTCGAGTCTTCGATGAAAAGCAGCCTTTCCTTGTCGCCAACGGCCGCGACTGCTAGCGGGCGCTGGCGTACTCGTTTCCCTGCGGCTTGAAACTGCACGGTGGGACACACCGTCGTGCTTTGGCGCCAAAACGCTGGTGGAAGAAACAAAGTGCGGCCCCTGACCGCCTGCGGGCGACTCCTGCTACGACCACTGGCTCGTCCGGCGCTGAGGGCGATGCTTGAAGCTCGGGCGCCGCTGGAGATCCGGGGACCGCCGCTTGGACCGCGAACGTCCTCGCAGCCAGCAGGATGCGGTCGGCTTCGCGGGCCAGCGAGCGGTAATCCTTCTGCTGCAGAAACGGGGAGTTGGCCAGGGCTGTGCGCACTGGAGCCGGAAGCCGGCGGAGGAAGAGGTGTAGAAAAAGAAACTCACAGTCTGTTGATCCTCTCAAAGACAACATGCCTTCCATGAGCTCGAGAGCTGTGCCGTCGCCCAAATCAGAGAGGGAAAACAGTTTCTCGGCGCGCTCCGCGTCTGAGAGCGTGTAGCGCTGCAGAAGGAGCTCCTTGAGGGCGTCGTATTTTCCCTGTGCAGGAGGGTCTTCGAGCAGGCTCATTACCCGCTGGGTGGACAATGGGTCCAGTGAAGCGACCACATGGTGGTATTTGGTGTCGTCTGCAGAGATCCCGCGAAGAGCGAACTGTGATTCGACGTGGGCGAACCACGACCGAGGTGCGTGCAGCCAGAAGTCCGGGATTTTAACGGCCACCGCAAAAGCGAGCGGGGCCGCCGGTGGGGGTTCCACCGCGGACAGCTGAGGAGAGCTGGCTGGACCTTCAGATGTCGTCATATTCAGTTCACGTAGGTCACCAGTGTAGGAGGTGGTGAAGAGACGACACAGGAGACGGGATGTAGTTCTTCACTTTTAATCAACTCCTACTCAACTGGCGGGAAAACCACCCAACACCGCCTTATATACCAACACAACATCC
Source organism: Garcialebias charrua (assembly GCA_038048925.1). NCBI lineage: Eukaryota > Metazoa > Chordata > Actinopteri > Cyprinodontiformes > Rivulidae > Garcialebias > Garcialebias charrua. The sequence goes on from JBBPBX010060507.1 coordinate 12,950, forward strand.
GGTCCTCTGGACCTTTCACAATAAAAGCATCCTGTAACACATTCGGTCCACTGGGTGTGAGTAGAGCCCCCTAGTGGTCCACCACAATACGTTATTTTATTAAGATGTGTTCTTCACGGTGGCTCCTAACCCTCCACCACCCCCACAGGGGGACATCTCACAAAAACCTCAGTGAAGAATTAGGAAAATGTATTTTGCCAAACATAAGCAATAAAACACAAACGGTGCGTCGCATCTTAAAGAAATGTTCATATTTTTAAAGTGGGCGTTTCTGGAATGTACAATTATTTCTTACCTATTGGGGGAGTGGTGGCGCAGCGGTTAGAGAAAGTGGGCCGGTGATCGGAAGGTCACCGGTTTGAACTGACAACATCAAAATATGGGAGGGAAAGGTGAAGCACTCACACCTGGCTCCGCCCTCATTTGTCCCACCCTGGGCCCCTGAGGGCCTGAGGCCCCTCTATGCAGCTTTAATTGATGTAACGTGGAACTGATAGGAATGTAAAGGTGTGTTTATAAAAATGTTTCAGGTTGGCGTTGGTTTAGGATGGCATCAGTCCAGAGGACCTGACTTAACTTTGTTGGATTTTTGACCTGGATTATTGAGAATGAACTTTGATCCTATCCTTAGACGTCAATAAGACGACTGGAGGCCACGGTGGTCACATGACGTGACTCACTGCAGCAGCCAGAACGAACAGCGAGCTCCTGGACACAACATTGTTGTAGATAAATTGTCAGTAAGGGCTGCTTATGTAACAAAAATTATTAAGGATATTAATGAAACAGGTAATAATTTAGAATGTGTATACAGGTAGTCCTCGACTTACGACGGAGTTCCGTTCCTACGGCGCGTCGTAGGTCAAAAATCATCGTAAGTCAGAAAACACTGGCCGCCACCTATACAGGTACGGTACTGAACAGTTACCAAGCACTTCGCCTATCCTAACACAGTACCCTACATAATTATCTAAAGACACATACAGTACATTTGGAGCCATAATGAAGGAAAAAAAGAGTTAATGTCTTGGAGATGGTAATCTCTTCCTTCGCCTGTTAGCATGTTAGCTCGTTGCATGTCCAAGCTCTGCAGCTTCCTGCTTCTTCACACGGTCCAAACTGTTTACAGTAAGGCCTGTTAGCATGTTAACTCTATACATTTGGTGCCATAATGAAGGGAAATGGAGTTAATAACTTACTGGGAGCTGGTGAAGCCGTTTCTTCGTGTGTTAGCATGTTAGCTCCCTGTCCCGGCAACATCCGAGGCCTCAAAGCCGTTTATTGGCGTGTTAGCATGTTAGCTCTGTGTCCCGGCAACATCCGAGGCCTCGAAGCCGTTCCTCTGCGTGTTAGCATGTTAGCTCCGTGTCCCGGCAACATCCGAGGCCTCGAAGCCGTTTCTCCGTGTGTTAGCATGTTAACTCCGTGTCCCGGCAACATCCGAGGCCTCAAAGCTGTTTCTCCGAGTGTTAGCATGTTAGCTCCGTGTCCCGGCAACATCCGAGGCCTCGAATCCGTTTCTCCGCGTGTTAGCATGTTAACTCTGTGTCCCTGCAACATCCGAGGCCTCAAAGCCGTTTCTCCTCATGTTAGCATGTTAACTCCATGTCCCGGTAACATCCGAGGCCTCAAAGCCGTTTCTCCGCGTGTTAGCATGTTAGCTCCATGTCCCGGCAACATCCGAGGCCTCGAAGCCGTTTCTCCTTGTGTTAGCATGTTAACTCCGAGTCCCGGCAACATCCGAGGCCTCAAAGCCGTTTCTCCGCGTGTTAGCATGTTAGCTCCATGTCCCGGCAACATCCGAGGCCTCAAAGCTGTTTCTCTGCGTGTTAGCATGTTAGCTCCGTGTCCCAGCAACATCCGAGGCCTCAAAGCCGTTTCTCCTCGTGTTAGCATGTTAGCTCCGTGTCCCAGCAACATCCGAGGCCTCGAAGCCGTTTCTCCTCGTGTTAGCATGTTAACTCCATGTCCTGGCAACATCCGAGGTCTCAAAGCCGTTTCTCCGCGTGTTAGCATGTTAGCTCCGTGTCCCGGCAACATCTGAGGCCTTAAAGCCGTTTTTCTGCCTGAGACGTCCACAGAGTTCACAGAGCATTTCCAGCTCATGTATCTGAGCGCAGATCCGACACACGGTCCATCCAAAGCCGGCTGTTGAAGCCAGAGCTAACCGAAGCTAACCGAAAACTGCCAGAAACTGCGTAAATCGGCTTCAAAATAATAATAATAATAATAATAATAATACTTTATTTATAAAGCCATTTAAAACAACCACAGCTGCAACAAAGTGCTGTACACATAAAACCAAGAACATTTAAACACGTAAAATACGATTTTTCAATTATTGTTATTTTTTAATGAGATGCGTGACGTAACCCCGAAACGTCGTAAGTCGAGGACTACCTGTATAGCATATACAGAAAGCAAACATGGGTTTTAGGGTTTCTTCATGTTTTCTGAGTGAATGAAAACATTTTATCAAATCATCTAAGTTAAGCATCAAAACTAAAGGTCAGAAATGACAGATCCTAAGTTTTCTCTGGAAGATAATTCATAATAATTGTTTTGTCTGTTCTTCATGGTGATTTCGTCACATTTCTGTCAGTGTTTCTGTTCGCAGCGCTCCAACGAGCCGGCGTTAAAGAAACTGTCGTGAAGGTTAAAGCTCTCTAACTCCATCTTTGTGTGAGGCTCAGGGAAAGCGTCGGGGTGTGTTAAAGGGAGCAGAAAGTTCAAGGATGTGGACATGCTGGTCAGGTCAGATGAAAAGAATATATCTTAGGAGCACAAGAAGAGAGGAAGGGTAAAAACATAATAATGAGAGATCAGCAGACGGAGCGTTTGTCTGGAAGAAAGAAGACGCTGCGCCGTGGAGGAGGACTTTGTCAAGTTCTCATAGTGGAAATGGGGTGGAGGGGGTGGGGGTGGGGTGGGGTGCTGGCAGGGTTGCCACGGCAGCGTTCCGGATGGGCAGGCGGTCTCCTCTCAGGGGTCGGGGGGAGGACTTCTGGCTGTCAGGGAGCCTGGCAGGTAGAGACACACTGCCCTGTGACTGGGGGGTGCACGGGTCAGTGGAAGAGGACGGCTGAGGGGCTGGAGGTGCTGAAGTCCTGTCTGATGAGGTGAGCAGAGGAAGAGGCAGGAGGAAGAGCTGCACATGATTAGACAAGGATTATCCAAGTGGAAGAGGAAAAGAGGAGGAAACAAATCCTGCAGGAGGTGCTCGGGTGCAGATCAGTCTTTAAAAAAGTCTAGAACAGTATTTCACCACAAGTCTTTTGATTTCCAACAAACCCAAGTGGTTCTTGTTTGTTTGTTTGTTTGTTTGTTTGTTTATTGTTTCTTCTCACCATCGTCAGGTGTTCCTGTGTATTCTGGTGTGTTCTTCAGCGTTTCTTATCCCTGCATCTTCAAATGTCCCGCTTGTTGCTTGTGTCCGAGCTGTCATCAACAGGGAAAGATTCACAAAACTATCATCACCTTTTTACGAAGGCAGTTTTAAAAGCATCGCTTCTTCTAACGTGCACGTTTCGTTTGTGGGAGAAAACTGTAAGAAAAATCCCCGCAGGAACGAGAAGCAGCAGCAATTTCTATCTTGAAAGTCGACAAACCTGAGATCCAACTTCTAAAACCACCTGATCTGATCGATCCAATGGATTTCACTAGAAAATAATTTAAAATAATGTTGTAGTTTTACTGTTTGAATGAACACTGCTCTTTCATAAGAGACATTTTTAACTTAATTTACGTTGTAGCTGAAACTGTCTCTGATTTATACGTCAGTGTTTTCATCGTTGCTGTTTTAACTCGGGCCCATGGGAGGAGTTTCAAAATGAATATAAAATCTGTTACTCTGGGATTTTTAGAGATGATAAAATTTGGGACATGCTGTATCGTTGTCATTAAAATGGCAGCGCACATTAACATTTGTAAATGACCAGCTTCACTTCAACGACTATAAATACTTGAACGTATCTCACACAGTTCAGACAGCTCATGTATTTTCAGCAACACTAACACTATATTTTATTATTATTCTATTTAAACTTGTCTCCTGCTTGCATTCACCAGTGGAACGTTTTCAATAAGACAACGGACTCAATGATAAGACTTAATGTTTAAGAAGACGAGTTAAGAATATTCTACATCGTCACCTGCAGGAAAGGACGGATCATGACGACGATGTTGTAAATGTCTGAAAAGTTCATCTTATATGATCCACTTCTTTTTAACTGTTCTAGATTACGTCATTAATGAAGGAATGGCTTGAATCCATGTGTCCGTTGGTTTACAGACAGAGCTGGTGTGAAGTGAAGGTGTTTCATATTAATAATTTGTACGTCTGGTTAGTTTGCAGGGCCAAAGGTGAGCCTGTGCACGACCACTTTTCATGCGTGTGTGCACGAGAGCTGACTCATTTGTAGGTTTTTCTCATGACTTACACTCCCCGCTGTGAAAAACAACAACTATCACACGCGGTGCTTTCATGCGCACCTTGTGTCGTTGGGTCAGGAGTCTCTGAGCGAGCGTTAGCAGATGATGTTGTCAGCAGTTAACTCTCTGCGTTCTGGACCAGCAGGAGCTGAGAACTCACGAGGCCGGACCCAGACGCTCAGCTGCCGTCTCTTTCTGACGTTATTTTATCATTCCTTTTACAAAGGTGCATTTATTAGTGGAGTCCAGATTGCAGTGATCAGTGACACAGAGCATCATGTGACTCCTTCTCATCTCTCAGACCTCTCTGTGCCCTCGACTCGACATGTCTCTCTGTCTCCATGTCTCCCAGCATCACAAGTGGAGAGCTGTTCCTGCTCGCATCATATGATGTCCTGTGGCCCTGCAGTGCAGCCAGAACAGGGACACTTCTATCCCTTTGCCATCTGATCGACACGCTGCTGCTGTCACATGCACACACACACACACACACACACACACGCACGCACGCACGCACACACACACGCACGCACGCACACACACACACACACACACAAACAAACAAACAAAACCAACTATAAAACAGGTCTTTTAAAGTACCAGCTCTCAATACACAGTACTGAGTACTGAGTACTGTGTATTGAGGGCTCAGTACTCCATAACGTGCTGTCCTAACTGGTTTGAGAAATGCCACATCTGACCCGTGTCAGACTGTGTTTAGTAAAGTTGTTTTGCTTTTGTTAACTTTGAATGACACAACTGGAAAATGGAAGAACAGCTTGGATGTTTCTGTCTGTAAGAACAAGTTTCAAATGACCAAAGAGATGATGAGGATGATGAGGAGGAGGAGGAGGAGGATGTGAACCTGAGATGCTGTGTGTCAGTCAGTCAGATAATCTTTATTGTCATTTGCACCACATGTGGTACATGTGGTGGAACAAGATTATGTACACAGGGTCCCAGTTACATCCAACAACAAAATGTAAAAGAAAAACAGTAATAACATCTAAGATATGAACGAAGAAAAACATAAACTAGAAATACACTAAGCCCTAATATCATAAAAACATTACTTCAAACAGCAGCACAAACAAGAGTCTGTATGAGCAGATGGACACAAACGAACACAGCAACATGAAACAGATCAGCAGCAACATGAAACAGATCAGCAGCAACATGAAACAGATCAGCAGCAACATGAAACAGATCAGCAGCAACATGAAACAGATCAGCAGCAACATGAAACAGATCAGCAGCAACATGAAACAGATCAGCAGCAACATGAAACAGATCAGCAGCAACATGAAACAGATCAGCAGCAACATGAAACAGATCAGCAGCAACATGAAACAGATCAGCAGCAACATGAAACAGATCAGCAGCAACATGAAACAGATCAGCAGCAACATGAAACAGATCAGCAGCAACATGAAACAGATCAGCAGCAACATGAAACAGATCAGCAGCAACATGAAACAGATCAGCAGCAACATGAAACAGATCAGCAGCAACATGAAACAGATCAGCAGCAACATGAAACAGATCAGCAGCAACATGAAACAGATCAGCAGCAACATGAAACAGATCAGCAGCAACATGAAACAGATCAGCAGCAACATGAAACAGATCAGCAGCAACATGAAACAGATCAGCAGCAACATGAAACAGATCAGCAGCAACATGAAACAGATCAGCAGCAACATGAAACAGATCAGCAGCAACATGAAACAGATCAGCAGCAACATGAAACAGATCAGCAGCAACATGAAACAGATCAGCAGCAACATGAAACAGATCAGCAGCAACATGAAACAGATCAGCAGCAACATGAAACAGATCAGCAGCAACATGAAACAGATCAGCAGCAACATGAAACAGATCAGCAGCAACATGAAACAGATCAGCAGCAACATGAAACAGATCAGCAGCAACATGAAACAGATCAGCAGCAACATGAAACAGATCAGCAGCAACATGAAACAGATCAGCAGCAACATGAAACAGATCAGCAGCAACATGAAACAGATCAGCAGCAACATGAAACAGATCAGCAGCAACATGAAACAGATCAGCAGCAACATGAAACAGATCAGCAGCAACATGAAACAGATCAGCAGCAACATGAAACAGATCAGCAGCAACATGAAACAGATCAGCAGCAACATGAAACAGATCAGCAGCAACATGAAACAGATCAGCAGCAACATGAAACAGATCAGCAGCAACATGAAACAGATCAGCAGCAACATGAAACAGATCAGCAGCAACATGAAACAGATCAGCAGCAACATGAAACAGATCAGCAGCAACATGAAACAGATCAGCAGCAACATGAAACAGATCAGCAGCAACATGAAACAGATCAGCAGCAACATGAAACAGATCAGCAGCAACATGAAACAGATCAGCAGCAACATGAAACAGATCAGCAGCAACATGAAACAGATCAGCAGCAACATGAAACAGATCAGCAGCAACATGAAACAGATCAGCAGCAACATGAAACAGATCAGCAGCAACATGAAACAGATCAGCAGCAACATGAAACAGATCAGCAGCAACATGAAACAGATCAGCAGCAACATGAAACAGATCAGCAGCAACATGAAACAGATCAGCAGCAACATGAAACAGATCAGCAGCAACATGAAACAGATCAGCAGCAACATGAAACAGATCAGCAGCAACATGAAACAGATCAGCAGCAACATGAAACAGATCAGCAGCAACATGAAACAGATCAGCAGCAACATGAAACAGATCAGCAGCAACATGAAACAGATCAGCAGCAACATGAAACAGATCAGCAGCAACATGAAACAGATCAGCAGCAACATGAAACAGATCAGCAGCAACATGAAACAGATCAGCAGCAACATGAAACAGATCAGCAGCAACATGAAACAGATCAGCAGCAACATGAAACAGATCAGCAGCAACATGAAACAGATCAGCAGCAACATGAAACAGATCAGCAGCAACATGAAACAGATCAGCAGCAACATGAAACAGATCAGCAGCAACATGAAACAGATCAGCAGCAACATGAAACAGATCAGCAGCAACATGAAACAGATCAGCAGCAACATGAAACAGATCAGCAGCAACATGAAACAGATCAGCAGCAACATGAAACAGATCAGCAGCAACATGAAACAGATCAGCAGCAACATGAAACAGATCAGCAGCAACATGAAACAGATCAGCAGCAACATGAAACAGATCAGCAGCAACATGAAACAGATCAGCAGCAACATGAAACAGATCAGCAGCAACATGAAACAGATCAGCAGCAACATGAAACAGATCAGCAGCAACATGAAACAGATCAGCAGCAACATGAAACAGATCAGCAGCAACATGAAACAGATCAGCAGCAACATGAAACAGATCAGCAGCAACATGAAACAGATCAGCAGCAACATGAAACAGATCAGCAGCAACATGAAACAGATCAGCAGCAACATGAAACAGATCAGCAGCAACATGAAACAGATCAGCAGCAACATGAAACAGATCAGCAGCAACATGAAACAGATCAGCAGCAACATGAAACAGATCAGCAGCAACATGAAACAGATCAGCAGCAACATGAAACAGATCAGCAGCAACATGAAACAGATCAGCAGCAACATGAAACAGATCAGCAGCAACATGAAACAGATCAGCAGCAACATGAAACAGATCAGCAGCAACATGAAACAGATCAGCAGCAACATGAAACAGATCAGCAGCAACATGAAACAGATCAGCAGCAACATGAAACAGATCAGCAGCAACATGAAACAGATCAGCAGCAACATGAAACAGATCAGCAGCAACATGAAACAGATCAGCAGCAACATGAAACAGATCAGCAGCAACATGAAACAGATCAGCAGCAACATGAAACAGATCAGCAGCAACATGAAACAGATCAGCAGCAACATGAAACAGATCAGCAGCAACATGAAACAGATCAGCAGCAACATGAAACAGATCAGTAGCAACATGAAACAGATCAGCAGCAACATGAAACAGATCAGCAGCAACATGAAACAGATC
>JBBPBX010060508.1:0-17570 GCA_038048925.1 Garcialebias charrua
ACACTTAATTCAGTCTTAAAGTCTTCTTCATATCATGTTTCAGGCTTTACAACAAAGATGCTGTTATTGAATACCTTCTGGATAAGACTGCTGAGAGACCCAACACTGAGGCTGTCACACACATTCGTGGAATCAAGGTACAGTATGTTAGTACTGTAGTTATATAGCCTGGCCCTCGCCTTCCTGCACAGCTCCGCTCAATTCTCATTTCCCTTCACTGCTCAGTCTGGGACTTCTCCCATAGACAACGATTTCTCCGGCTGATTTTTGACCGGACCAATCAGAGAACAGAAGGGGCGGAGTTTTTGGCCCCTAACCCACGCCCCCACCTGTCCCAGCGCAGCCAGCGAGCAGCCGCATGTTCTCATTCAAAGCGATGCAGGACTGTTTTATATGTGACACAAATGTATTAATTTCCCCTTCTTAATCCCTTATCTGGAGTTTTCTTTTGTTTTTTTGGCCAAAAGTCAAGTGATCGCTCCCTCCTCCTCCTCCTCTCTCTCCGCTGAGTGCAAAGAATAAGGAAGTGCCTCAGGTTGTCACGAGAGAAAAAAACTCGGGTTTTACGTTGTTGCCCGAGTCCCTGCATATTTTCTGGTCTTCTGGTGTGCTGGACCAGCGCTACATGGTTTTATTTTATATTTTTCAAACGTTTTATTAACATATAAACACAGAATATGCAGGCAGCGAGAGAAAATGCAGCAGGAGGCGGAGCTGATGTCAAGTTCGGCAGAGCACAGAGGGGGAGGGAGCAGAATGCTTTTCCCTGTTCAAAATTTTTCTAAGATCCAATGGTTTTGTTCCTCAGGCAGAGGCCACGCCTCCAGCAAGAATCGTTTCTCAATGGAGAAAGTCCAGACCCTAGTGCGAAGTGAAGGACAAGGGTCTGGTTTTAACCAGGCTAGTAGTTATAGGGCTGTAATATAAAATTACAGTAGTGCTTGAAAATTTGTGAACCTTTTAGAATTTTCTGTATTTCTGCATAAATATGATGAAAAACATCATCATATTGAGGCAAATGATCCAATATTATGTTCTTTATCTACTTTTATGATTTCTGTGAAAACCTGATGATGTTTCAGTCATTTTTATGCAGAACTATAAAAAAATTAAAGGGTTCACAAACTTTCGATTACTACTGTATTTGTCTGAAAGCCCTTTTGTGTGTCTTTACCTTTGTTTCAGAACAGAAATATGTTGATTTTCTCATCCGTTTCATTTTCCCCAGGATATAAAGGAGCTCAACTTGACTGATAACCCTGAATGGGAGGGAGAGGGAAGAAATACAAAAGGAGACCAGTATGAGGACATCCTCTGTGGCATGTTCATTTGTCCTGTTGTTGGTTTGGAGATGAATGGCAAGCACAGGTAAACATTATTTTCTTCTTGAGCCTATTAATACATGATAAGGAGACTGAGGCTGTACACAGAAACTACTGTATGATTTCAAAAATTCTGCATCTTGGAGTATGTTCCTTTAAAAAAGACATATTTTGGCTCTAAAGCTGAAACTTTGTGTCTAATGGAACATTCTAATGCCACTATTTCATTTTATGGTACCTAATGTTTGCCATTATAATCCTAAACATGTAATAAGTTACTTTTAAAATAACTTTATACATTTTAGTCTATTCAGTCTATAGGAGGCTGATAAAAAATAAACAGGTATTCTTCTGACTCTTTGGAACTGCTGTATATGTGTACGTGTGCATTGAAAAAAAAAAAAAAATTAGGTATGGGACTGGTGCATAACAAACTTGAGCAATTGTACGTAAGAATTGTGCTACATTCACATTCCACCCAAATGTATCTTGTTTTTAGAAACACTGGGCCTCATGCAAGAACCGTTCGTACGCACAGATTTGTTCTTAAACTGTGCGTACGAGTGATTTAAGATCATTTGTGGCATTCAACAATGTTTTCGTATCCTAAGATTTTTTTCAGATACGAACAAAATTTACGAGTGGTCCAGACCTGTCGTATATTTTACGAGCAGTCAGTCTGCTGTCATCCAGACGGATTTTCTTCACTAATAACTTCATATTTCGTTATTCAGAAAATATTTTGAGTCCAAAGAAATCACGCACCATAATTATTTTTTTAATTCAAGATCTTTTTTATTGAATTTTTTTCCTTTTTTTCAAACAACAACAACAACAACGGGGAAAAAAAACAACAGTCAATTTGAGTTGTAACATGTACATTATAATCCACACCAAAGGGAGAAAAAATGAAAAAAAAAAAAATAATAATAATACTGTAATAATAACATAGAAAATAATCCCTACCATTGGGTAGAAACAGAATTACAGAAACTACTGTATGATTTCAAAAATTCTGCATCTTGGAGTATGTTCCTTTAAAAAAGACATATTTTGGCTCTAAAGCTGAAACTTTGTGTCTAATGGAACATTCTAATGCCACTATTTCATTTTATGGTACCTAATGTTTGCCATTATAATCCTAAACATGTAATAAGTTACTTTTAAAATAACTTTATACATTTTAGTCTATTCAGTCTATAGGAGGCTGATAAAAAATAAACAGGTATTCTTCTGACTCTTTGGAACTGCTGTATATGTGTACGTGTGCATTGAAAAAAAAAAAAAATTAGGTATGGGACTGGTGCATAACAAACTTGAGCAATTGTACGTAAGAATTGTGCTACATTCACATTCCACCCAAATGTATCTTGTTTTTAGAAACACTGGGCCTCATGCAAGAACCGTTCGTACGCACAGATTTGTTCTTAAACTGTGCGTACGAGTGATTTAAGATCATTTGTGGCATTCAACAATGTTTTCGTATCCTTTTTTTTCATTTTTTCTCCCTTTGGTGTGGATTATAATGTACATGTTACAACTCAAATTGACTGTTGACTGCAATCACTGCCAAAAGAAAAGGGAAATAAATAAGTAGAAGGTAAAATAGCCAAGAGACTGCATTAACCCGAATGAGTTGTGTTGTCAGAGAGACTGGAACAGATTCAGGAAAGGTCCCCAAACATTCTCAAATTTACCTTCTTTCTGTTGGAGTGTGAATCTGATTTTCTCCAGCTTTAAACAGGACATGATGTCAGCCAACCACTGAGCGTGAGTGGGTGGAGACGGTTCTTTCCACCTAAGCAAAATAGCTCGTCTGGCCAGGAGAGAGGTGAACGATATTACATGTTGTTGGTTTTTATTTAGGTTTGTCATGCCCTCTACAAAGTCAAAGTCAAAGTCAACTTTATTGTCAGAACTGCAATATGTACAGGACATACACAGGACCGAAATTGCATTTCTCTCAGTCCCTCGGTGCAACAGTAACCATCTAAACACTAAACACTAAAACATTTAATACACATAAGCATAAAATAGTAAAAAAGTGTAACACTGTCCTGAGTTTTTTCATAATAGTATAAAAGTATGAAAATTAACACCAACACTGAAACACCAAACACCCCTAAAACACCAAACACCCAATGAACATAAGCATAAAATGAAATAATAAAAGTGTAATACTGTCCTGAGTTTTTGCATAGTAGTATAAAAAGTATAAAAAGTATATCTATAAAATAAACTGAAGGTTCTAGCATTGACATTTGCAAAGAGTGGCACAGCAGCATATAAGTTAATGTACACAGTATATGTATGAGGTAGTTGATGTTGGTATAGAGGCAAAGTGGCATATGCAGTGAGGCACATAAGGCACATTTGGCATCCTTAGATAAGGCTAGTCAGAGAATGCTGTATATGTATCTGCAGTAGTGTAGATAAAAGTAGTGTAAATGTAAACAGTAGTAATAAATGTAAAGCAGTAGTAATAAATGTAAACAGTATTAATAAATGTAAACAGTGAATGTAAACAGTAGTATGACTATAGGCAGTAATGTAATACAAACATTAGTGCAAATATGAGAAGTAGTGCAAACTGAATGAACACATGACCGAGAGTTTAGTGAATAACCCGTTTGATGACACAGAGTCCAGTGTTAAAAACTTTGTGTTGAGTGGTAATGTGTGAGAAAGTTTTTTGTGTTAAGGCAGTTCAAATGGGAGGGGAGGCAGAGCAGGCAGAGTGTTTAGCATTCTGACTGCCTGATGAACAGAGCTGTCTCTCAGTCTGCTGGTACGAGCCTGGAGACTCCTCAGTCTCCTCCCTGATGGCAGCAGTCTAAAGCGGCTGTGTAGTGGGTGTGTGGGATCACCTGCCATGCGGTGGGCTTTCCGAGTGAGGCGTTTGCTGTGTAAGTCCTGCAGTGAGGGCAAGGAGGTGCCGACGATCTTCTCAGCTGCTTTCACGATGCGCTGGAGGCTCTTGCGGCAGGATGCAGTGCATGCACCAAACCACACAGTGATGCAGCTGGTCAGGACACTTTCTATGGCACCTCTGTAGAAGGTGCACATGATGGAGGTTGAAGCTCCAGCCCTTTTCAGCTTGCGGAGAAAGTAGAGGCGCTGGTGAGCCTTCTTCGCCAGTGCTGCAGTGTTCCTGCTCCAGGACAGGTCCTTTGAGACGTGCACTCCCAGGAACTTGGTGCTGTCCACTCTCTCCACTGCGGTGCTGTTGATGGTCAGAGGGGCATGTTGTGCATCCCTCTTCCTGAAGTCCACGACAATCTCCTTTGTCTTCTCCACGTTGAGAGTGAGATTGTTGTGTCCGCACCACAAGGCCAAGCGGCTCACCTCGTTCCTGTAGTCCGTCTCATCGTTGTTGCTGATGAGACCTACCACTGTTGTGTCGTCCGCAAACTTGATGAAGTGGTTGGAGCTGTACGATGGTGTGCAGTCGTGTGTTAGCAGGGTGAATAGAAGGGGGCTCAGCACACATCCTTGTGGGGCCCCTGTGTTCAATGTGATGGTGCTAGATGTGTTACTCCCGATCCGTACTGTCTGTGGTCTCCCGGTCAGGAAGTCTAGCAGCCAGTTACACATTGAGGTGTTCAGCCCCAGACTGTCCAGTTTATGGATGAGCTGTTGGGGGATGATGGTGTTGAATGCCGAGCTGAAGTCGATGAACAGCATTCTAACATAAGAGTCCTTCGTGTCCAGATGTGTGAGAGCTGTGTGGAGGGCAGAGGAGATGGCATCGTCGGTTGAGCGATTAGGTCGGTATGCAAATTGGAAGGGATCCAGGGAGGCAGGGAGGACAGATGTGATGCTTTTCATGACTAGCCGTTCAAAGCACTTCATCAGGATGGGGGTGAGTGCTACTGGGCGATAGTCATTGAGGCATGCGGGCGTTGCCTTCTTTGGGACAGGGATGATGGTGGTGGCTTTGAAACAGGTGGGGACGATGGCCTGACTCAGCGAGATGTTAAAGATGTCCGTGAAGACCGCTGCGAGTTCCCCTGCACAGTCTTTCAGCACACGACCAGGTATGTTGTCAGGACCAGAGGCCTTCCGGGCGTTAATCTTGATGAATGAACGCCTTACGCTGTCTGAGGACAGCGCCAGCACCTGGCCATCAGGAGAGGGGGGGAATTTATGTGCAGGTGTGCTGTTACTTGCCTCAAACCGAGCGAAGAACTCATTCAGTTCATTCAGCGTAGAGGTTGAGCTGTCACAGGTCTGGGGGGGGGTTTGTAGTCTGTGATGGTCTGTATTCCCTGCCACAGACTGCGTGTATCCTTGCTGTCCTTGAAACGGTGAGCTATTTTCCTGGAATACTGCTCCTTGGCCTCACTGATGCCCTGGGTCAGGTTCTTTCTGGCTGCCTTCAGGCCCACCTGATCTCCCGCTTTGAAGGCAGCATTCCTGGCTTTCAGGAGTCTGTGAACCTCAGCTGTCAGCCATGGCTTCTGATTAGCCCGAACAGTGATGGTTTTGAGGTTGGTAACATCATCAATGCACTTGGCGATGTATGAACATACAGTGTCTGAGTACTCCTGGAGACATGTGTTGTTGTTTGTGGTAGCAGCTTCTTTGAACATACCCCAATCTGTGGTGTCAAAACAGTCCTGGAGTGCCTCTGAAGACCCCTCTGGCCACACTCGTATCTGCTTGCGGACTGGTTTTGTGACTTTCACCAGCGGCCTGTATGCTGGCTTTAGCATAACACAGATATGGTCAGAAGCACCAATGTGGGGGAGGGGGAGGGCTCTGTAGGCATTTTTCATGGTGGTGTAAACTTGGTCCAGTGTGTTGTTTCCTCTTGTTGCAAAGTTTATGTTTTTGTATGTTTTTGGAAATACACTCTTTAAATCTGCATGGTTGAAATCACCAGCCGTGATGAGAAAAGCATCAGGATGGGCTGTTTGTTGCTCACTGATGTGCAGATATAGTTCATTCAAAGCCTCACTTCTAACTTTGCTGTTGGAGCTTGGAGGGATATATACAGCAACAATCAAAACAGCTGTAAACTCCCTCGGCAAATAGAACGGTCTGCATTTAATAGTCATGAACTCCACTAAAGATGAGCAGTGTTTGTAGACCACAGCAGCATCCAGGCACCATGCTTTGTTGATGTAAACACAGAGCCCCCCTCCCCTTGTCTTACCTCCCTCGGGGGTTCGGTCCGCTCTGTAGCATGTTAGCTCCCCTAGCTGGACAGCATGGTCCGGAACGTTGTTGTTGAGCCACGTTTCCGTGAATACAAACACACAGCAGTCTCTCACAGTCTTTTGTGTCGTTCGTAGCAGGCGTATATAATCCAGTTTATTGTCCAAGGAGCGCACGTTAGCCAAAACCATGGATGGGATCGCCGGTTTGTGTGGGCTAGCTGCTAGCCTAGCTCTGACACCTCCGCGTTTACCCCGCTTCTGTTTTCTGTCACGCCGCTTGTGGCGTTTCCACGGCGGGCGCGAAGAAGGGAGGCTCAGGGCCGGCTTCCGCTTACTGTCCAGCCGCTTGTGGCGCTCCCACGGCGGGCGTGATGAATTGAGGCTCGGGGCTGGCTTCCAGAGCAGGCCGCAGTCACGAAACTCGTTTAGCTTCTCTTCCAGCTCACGTAGCTTCTCCTGGAGGTCACTGTTTATTCCCAAATGAGCGGTTTTTCCGACATCAAGCAGGAACTCACGGCTATACTTGCGTTCTTGAACACGTAAACATGACGAAGACGTGCCGGCACATTGCGGCATGCAGGACAAAGAAGACGAAAACACCGTGTTGTCGGGAGAGAGAGAAGCCGCAGCCTTTGCACGCGCCGCCATCTTGGTCTCTATTAAGACCAAACAGAGCAATCAGTGGGTCAGGGTTCAGACGTGTATCTAGTACACGTGATAAAGTCTGAAAGATTTCCCGCCAATATTTGTTCAGAGATGGGCAAAACCAAAACATATGGGAGAGAGAGGCTTCAGCATGTTTGCATCTCACACAGTATGGGCTGACATCAGGATACATAGAGGACAATTTCAGTTTAGAGATGTGAGCTCTGTGCACCACTTTAAATTGTATTAGACAGTGTCTAGCACAGAGAGAACTGGAGCTCACCAGTTTGAGTATGGAGGTCCAAGAGTCCTCTGAAATAGAGGAGCCGAGATCCTCTTCCCAAGCAGCTTTGATTTTATCTGAGGAAGCACGCTTCAAATCCAATAGTTTACTGTAAATGAATGAAATGGACTGTTTTTTATTTGGGTCTAAAGAAAGAATAGTGTCAACAATACTGCTATCAGTTGAAATGGAGAGGTTGGACAAATGAAGAGTAATAAAGTGCCGTATTTGGAGATACCTAAAAAAATTGGACTGGGGAAGACTAAATTTTTCACATAGTTGTTGAAATGAAGCTAAAGTGTTATTGAGAAACAAGTCATTGAAGCGTACTATACCCCTTCTTTGCCATTCTTTAAAAACAGAGTCCTGAGATGAGGGTTTGAAAAGTTGGTTAGACATAATAGGACTATAAAGAGAGAGACTAGGGAAATCAAAATATTTACGAAATTGTGCCCAGATTTTTAGTGAGTGTTTTATAACTGGATTTATAACAGTTGTAAGTGGTGGAAGCGGGAGTGAGGATCCCAAGAAAGCCACGGAGGACCATTTCCCAGAACACTGTGACTCCATCTCTACCCAGTCAGGGCTGTCAGGCCTGTTGTAATAGAATGACCAGAATGCTAGACAGTGCAAGTTTGCTGCCCAATAATAAAAGCGGAAATTTGGAAGGGCAAGACCGCCTGCGGCCTTAGTTTTTTGGAGATGTGTCTTATTTAAGCGTGGACGTTTTCCTTGCCACAGATATGATGAAATGATGGAATCTAACTGAACAAAGAATGAACCAGGGATAAAAACAGGAATATTTTGAAAAAGATATAAAAACTTAGGTAAAGTGACCATCTTGACTGAGTTAATACGGCCTGTGAGGGAAATGGAAAGCGGTGACCATCGGGATAATGCCTGCTTTGTCTGATTCAACAGAGAGACAAAGTTTTCTTGATATAAATCTTTATACCTCCTCGTAACTGTAACACCCAGGTAAGAGAATTTTGTCTTCTCAATTTTAAGAGGCCATTTACCAAAGTCAAGAGTCTGCGCCAGGGTATTGACAGGGAAAATTACACTTTTACTCAGGTTTAATTTGTAACCAGAGTTTATTCCAAATTCCTCAAGTAATGATAAAACGGAGGGCAGCGTGTCAGTCGGATGAGAAATGAAAAGTAAAAGGTCATCAGCATAAAGGGAGACCTTGTGCTCCATATCGCCTCTCCAGATTCCTGAAATTGTGTCACAGGACCGCAAAGCAGTGGCAAGAGGTTCAATTGCCAGGTCAAAGAGCAGAGGGCTCAGTGGGCATCCCTGGCGAGTTCCTCGATGTAGACTGAAGGGTTTTGATATCTGAGAGTTGGTACGAATGGTTGCGGTGGGATGTGAATAAATTAATTGCACCCATGTAATGAAATTGGGGCCAAAACCAAATTTGTCAAGAACATTAAACAAGTAGTCCCATTCAACCCGATCAAATGCTTTCTCCGCATCAAGGGAAATAACACACTCAGGAACAGTATCCGAAGGAGAATAAATAATGTCCAAAAGGCGTCTGACATTAAAAAAGGAGTGCCTGCCTTTAATGAATCCAGTCTGGTCTTTTGATATGATGAAAGGAAGGATCTTTTCCAACCTTTGAGCAAGAACTTTGGCTAAAATTTTGGCGTCTGTATTTAAAAGGGAGATTGGTCGATAAGAGGAACAGTGAGTTGGGTCTTTTCCTTTCTTTGCAATGAGGGTAATGCAGGCCTCTAAAAAAGATTTCGGAAGGGATCCTTGGTCAAATGACTCTAAGAGAACCGAGTGTAGGAGTGGGGAAAGTAATGAAGAAAATTTCTTAAAAAATTCAGCAGGGAAGCCGTCAGGACCCGGACATTTGCCAGACTGCATTACCGATACAGCTGACACAATTTCTGTCAGGGATATTGGGATCTCCAGTGCATCTTTCAGGTTGGGTGTGAGTTTTGGCATGTTGGTCTTTTCGAAAAACTGAGAAGATAAATTCTTGTTGGTTTGGGATTCTGAAGTATATAAATGGGAATAAAAGTCCTTAAATGCTCTGTTAATTTGTAAATGATCTAGAGTTGTGGTGCCGTTCTCTAATTGGATCTTAGGGATGATTTGTTTAGCCATGGCACCCTTCAACTGATTTGCCAGTAGTTTTCCTGACTTTTCTCCATGTATGTAAAATGATGATTTACTTTTCAAAAGTGATTGTTCTATTGAGTATGTAGACAATAAATCAAACTTAGTTTTGAGTTCTACTTTTTTTTTGTACAGATTAGGGCATTTGTTTTGAGCGTATTGTTGATCAATTTCTTTTATCTGCTGGGCTAAATCAGTTCTTTCTTTTTGAGATTTTTGCCTCAGCCGGGCGGTATATGAAATGATTTGTCCCCTAAGATAGGCCTTAAGGGTATCCCAAACTGTTGACAGTGGGATCCCAGGAGTTCTGTTTATGGATAGAAAGAAGGTTATTTCTTTTTCTATAAATGTAACAAAATCATTGTTTGACAGTAACGTTGAATTGAATCTCCACTGTCTACTCCTTATAGGAATGTCAGGGAGGGACAAAGACAGAGTGACAGGTGCATGGTCTGAGATGACAATACTGTGGTAGTCACAGCCACGGACAGAGGGAAGAAGTTTGTTGTCCATGAAAAAGTAATCGATCCTCGAGTATGAATGATGAACATGAGAAAAAAAAGAATATTCTCTCTCAGCTGGGTGTAAAAAACGCCATACATCGCACAGGCCATACTTAGATAGAAAGGCACGAATAGTGTGGGACGACCTGCTGGCTGTGGCAGGGTTTGTAGAGGATCTGTCCAAAACTGGGTCCAACCAGCAATTCAAGTCACCACTGAGTATCAATGAGTATGTGTTTAGGTCCGGGAGCAGTGAGAATAATTTCTCAAAGAAACCAACATCATCCGTATTTGGGGCATAAACGTTAACTAGCACTACTGGTGTGTTGTACAATTTACCGGAAACAATCACAAAACGACCATATTTATCTGAGTTAACTTGAAAAGGTTCAAATGAAATGTCTTGACTGATGAGGATCGAGACGCCCCGAGCCTTTGCTCGAAATGAGGAATGGAAACTCTGCCCGTGCCATGTTTGCAGTAGGGGTGGGCGATATTACCAAAAAATGATATCACGATATATTTTTTGAAATACCCCGATAACGATATCAGACGATATTTCACATTTTCTCCTTTTATTGAATCAACCAAACAAATGTGTAATTTCAAAATGACTTTTCATAAACAGTCACCAGAATACAAAAAAATATATTCATATTTAACAAGCAAAAATATATATACCGCACCAGCCGCCACTGAGGTGTGCGGTAATGACTATTCTAACACTTTAACACATTTTAAAAGAGCATACAGTAAATAAAAATAATAATTTCTTACTTTAAGCGGCAGCTTCTGTCATCAGTTTGCCTGTTAGCTCCAGCTGTTAGCTCCAGCTGTTAGCTCCAGTTGTTAGCACCGCTGCGTTACGTCTGAGCTTCGCAGCTTTCTGTAGCACCACGCAGTTTAAACCCTTTACAGGAAGGACTGTTAGTATCCTAACTTCATACAGTTGGAGACAGAAAAAGTTTTAATAACTTACCGACGCCGCAGTCTGTGCGCGCCGCCGCCTTCAGCTGTTAGCATTTATAGCCCCCGAACCCGCAGCTCCGGGCAGTCCGGTTTAGCTGCACGCACCTCCTAAAAGGTTGTCGGCTTTATTATTCCAAGTTAGCTCGTTGTCCCCCGATGTCTTCGGCTTCCAGTCCGACATCGAGGCGAGCTCCAGGGACCTCTGATCGCACAAAGCCGGCTGCCCGGTGAAGCTACGAGATGCAACTATGAGGCTAATGCTAGCTCGTTCCTCCTCCTCGCGGTGTGCGCGCGCATGCGTATTAACAAAATGTAGGGCATCTCCACATGAAGGCAGTCTCCACGGAACACCGGCTGCTGTCTGCTGCTTCACGCGGTCCGCGTTCCTCCACAAAACCACCGTTATCGCAAAGTGACGCAGTCAAATGACGTCATCATAGGATGCCGCGATATAATTTTTTTCACCGGTGTCAAAAAATCCACCGGTATTATCGTAAACGAGACGATATGGCCCACCCCTAGTTTGCAGTAATCGTTTGCTATCGTCACTTCTAATGTGAGTCTCCTGCAGGAAAGCAATGCCTGTATTTAACTGTTTTAAATGAGAGAGCACCTTCCTTCTCTTGACGGGGTGGTTCAAACCTTTGACGTTCCAGCTTGACAACACCAACTGACCACTCATATTACTAATAATTTGTATAAGAAAGGTAGGTAATACAGTCTAATGTGTTGATGGCTGTGCAGTTCTTGGCAAAGTGAAAGAAAATATAAATTAATGGCAGTGATGGACCCCCCACCCCCTCCCTTTCCCACCCTGGACAGCTGCAACAGACAGAAGCAGCAAGCTCCATAGAAATTAAAAATAAGTCTCCTGTCTAACTTTTAAACTAGTGCTCCAGTATCATAAGAGGGAAAAAAAATGTATAAGCACCTCATGCAAGGCCAAAAATGTACACATAGATGTGTGATCACGCATACACATATAAACAAAGTTAAATTAATCCTAATCCTAAATTAAATCTTCAATCAGTCCAAGACCAATTCAAGATTCAATTCAAGATAGTCAACAGGTAAACAAGAAGAGGAAAAATGTTAATAGTTCAAAATAATATATTGAAAACATTATATATTTCACCCATTTTTATACATGGATAGGCCTACTTCAATTATTTATGTGCCTAAATACAAAACCAGAAAGCCCCACCAAAAAAAAAAAAAAAGTCTCAGATAATCAGAGTATGGGCAGAGTCCTGCTCATCTGTTCGTCACCTCATGTAAACAAAAGTTTAGTGTAAGAGTACAGCGTAGCCATCACTTCCTTATATTCCACTTGCTGGTTGAGGACTTCTGGGCTGTAGTCTTCCACGATCCGCACCGGTTTCCCCTGGTATTCAAGCCTGCCTCTGCTTCGAGCCTCCCGGATCAGCAGCTCCTTCACCTGGACCCGGTGCACTCGCAGGATAACCGGGCGCGGCCGCTGGTCTGAGGTGGGTTTCGGGGCGAGGGTTCGATGGGCCCGGTCCAGTTCGGGTGGAGAAGGAAGCGTGTCACGCCCGTAGATGTCGCACAGCAGGTTGGAAAAGAAGTCTGTGGGACGTCCGCTTTCAATAGACTCCGGTAAACCCAGAACACGAATATTCTGCCGTCTGTTTCGACTTTCTAAATCTGCTAATTTAGATTTTAGTCTGGCGTTTTCCTCCTGCAGAGTTGAGCAGGTGTTTTCCACCTCCGACATGCGCTGGCTCAGGTCGTTAGTGACAAGTTCCAGTGATGACACACGCTGGCCGTGTTCCTCCACCGCGAGCCGGGTCTGGTCCAATTTGAGATCCAGCTGGTGAAAAGTTTGTTTAAACTCAGCTGACAGAGCCGCGCGGTGCTCCTCGAGCAGCGAGGTAATTGCCTCGAGGGTTATTAGGCCAGCGTCATCCTTCTCAGCGTCCTTCTTCGATCTTGTCGACTTTTGAGACATTTTCAATCCAAAATCTTCAAAAGAGATGCTTGATGGAAGTTGTGTGCGTGATAATAGGCAAAAAATATTACATATAAAGGGCTTGGTGGTACTAAAAAATAAATTTTACCCGGAGCACTGGCAAGTGCGACTCACTCCATCTCACGACCACACCCCCCCTCGCACCATAATTATTTTTGACAATAGGTTATTCTGTTTGAATTAGAATTATAATTTTAAATGTAATAATGACTAACGGATTAAAATATTTAAATTAAAATCAATTTGTTATCAATGCCGTTTTCTAACACTACAATATTAATATGAAGATCTCAAACTAAAACCAACTTAAATTATGAATTAATTTAAGTTTAATTTGTCTCGGTAACGCAGACTTTACCTTGACCTCCTCCTGTTGCAGTCATAGAGCTCCGATAGCTCAGTGAGATGAGCGTTGGCTCGTAGTTCCGAACCTTATGGGTTCAATTCCCACATGGGACAACGTTTTTTTTTTTCTTTTAATTCATTCCAGATTTAAAAAACACAAGAAAACTATTTACAATACAACAAGAAATAAAGCATAAAGTTTTTTTAATCTGGAATGAATAAATAATCTAAAGAAAGAAGGAAAAAAAATAGTCATACCTTGTGGGAATCGAACCCACGAGGTCTAGATAAGGTTAGGAGCAGCTAACGGCGCACTGCGTTACCCAGTGAGCCACCAGGACGTGTGTATATTTTAAGGTCCACATTTATTATAAACAAACATTCTTTGGCTTTAGCTGGTCCCTTATCCCATGAGTGACGCTGCTAAAAAGGACAGATTTTCTTTTCTCGATCTCGGAGAGCAGAACTTCAATCTCCGCACCAGTAAAGTTATCCTTTTTACTTTCCGCTGTCATTTGTATGAACGGACACTTCCTGCTCTCTGAGGCAGGAAACGTAGCCTTATATGGTGTTTTGAGGGGTGGGAATTATGTAAATAACCTCTCCGCGTGCACGCGCAGGTGGATAGAACAGGTGGAATTCATCATACGTACGCAGCTCATTTACACACTTTTCCTGAGGATAGAAGAGTTTGTTGAATCTGACATGGCATGTTCGTACGAACGCTTTCGTACGAACAAAAGTAAGAGAAATTTAGGATAAAAATACGAACATGTTCTTGCATGAGGCCCATTGTGAACACCTCCTTTCTTTCAGAAGTCCACAATGATCCCTCTTTACATTGTTTATAACGTCATGGTTGAGGTTACACAGTCACTAGTTGAAAAACGATTACAAAGTTACATTTTTTTCTCAAAGAAACAAATAAGTTTTAGCCGATTGCAGATCGCCTGTCTTGTTGGAGTGATAGGTGGAAACAATGAGTAGAGCCATGTTTTTTTTTTATCTTTGTAATTTATAGGATTTTAGTTTCATCATTTCCAGGAAATACACTTTGACATGAGAAAAACTGGAATATGAGGGAATACTAATGTGAATGTTAACATTCCTTTTTCAGGTTCTGTTACTTGCAGACCTGTGGCTGTGTGTTTTCGGAGAGAGCCCTGAAAGAGGTCAAGACAGAAATTTGTCACAAGGTAGGTATTATTATTATAATTAAAATGTATTTTTTGTTTCCACATCATTGCAAAGCTCCTTAAACTAGTTTTTCTTATTGCAAATAAATAACCGATCATAATACATTAAGATGACACCGTTGTATTATAGCATTGACAGTTTCAAATGTACAGCCTTGCTGCTAATAAAGGAGCACTGGTGATTTTAAAATACCAGCTCTCTGTAAAAGGTAAATGTTTTATGTACTTGTGAAATTGAAGACACTAGATATAGAATTATTATACTTCAGCTATTAAAAAAATATAAACAACTACAAATAAAACTGACATCTGATGTGTCAGACCAATTATCATTTTAATTGCATAATAATTTGTCCAGAAAGTTTTTGAAAAGTGCTGTTTAAACAAGCTTTAGTGAAGTGAATCACATCTGTCTCTAGTTCCATGGGAAGCGGATACCCTACTTCATTATATACATTTAGATGCATCATACTACTGTGTCCTTTTTATTGTCATTTGTTTATATTTTAGTTCCACAATCTTTTTTCTGAAGTATTTTCTGACCCATTGGAAGCCACATGGGAATCTCACAGTCAGCTCTTGAACCTATTTTTAGATCTTACATGTCAGGATTCTGTGGGTTCTAAAGGCTGAAGTCACCGTTTCCCATGCACAGACTATTTTGAGACATTAAGGCAGTCAATGTTAGCCATTCTTTGTTGCTGTTCTCCTAAGTAAAAGTATCTTGGTATTGGTCAAAGACAAGGTTTTTGAGTTTGTCGTAAAAATAAAACCACTAGAAAAGTTACATGTCTTGTCATACAGTATTTAATATTTTTATTCTGCATTTTGGCGGCGTGTCCTTGTTTAAATTTTTACCCATATTTTGGCTGTTCTGAATTTAATGTTGATATATTTCAAATGCAGAAAGCTTGGAAAAATATTAAGTTAAATATTTTGACACCCCTTGTCCATTTTTTGTGAATACCTGTGCATTTTTGTGATAAGATTATCCAAGAATTCTGATGGCCCATCATAAAGTAATGAAAGACAAATAGGAGAAAATCAACTAGTTATTACACAAATATTGAACATGATGTGTGGTTGTTGTTACTTTTGGTATTGTTTGGAAATGCATAGCTCCTGTCTTCCATGTTGCACATTTTAATAAAAGTGTCACAAACTGTGGTCAAGTTTAAATCTAAAATACTAATTTAAATTTAACGCTTTGATATTCTCAAAATTCAAATAAAAACTTGAACTTAAGCAATAAAAAAACCTAAATCACAATTTGTTCAACCCTCACTTGGATATTTTCCACTTTAATTTAAAATCAAGTGAAAATGTTACAATGTGCAATAGATGAGGAATAAAGTGAAAATCAACTTACAAAACATGCCCTTACGGTTTATGCCTTCTCATTTCTAAAACGATAATATATTTGGGGGAAAATAGCCAATAAATGGTTCAACAAGTGCAATAAAAACTGAACATCATACATACTGGTAATTATACAGAATTACATTTTTGAACCTAATCTTTATATTATTTTGTAATTTCTTTAATATGTTTAAATGAAGCATACATAAAAACAAACAATATTTCAGTTTTTATATATATATAAAAAAAAAAAAAACGTTTGTCATTACTCCGTGCAGTTCTTCTGTTATCTGCTCTATTTTTTTTCCACTCACATTTCTTGACACATACATCTTCTTGCAATTAGTCTACCCCACATTGTTTATCATGTCAACAGTGTTCTCATGCTCCAGCACTGCTGTTGTAGAAGCCGCTGACACCACCGTTCAAAGTGTCTTGTGTAGCTAGCAGCCATGATGGTTCTTCAGGAACAGTTGCCTTGCTCAGCACTTTGTTTCTGTGCCACTGTTCCAGACAGTCTAATGCTTCGGGATAAGTATCACTATCAAATTTATTGGCAAACATGCTGTTTCTGTTGATGATCCATCGAAGATCTTCCAGTCCATAGATGCAGATGCCTCGTACATAATGTCCTAAAAATGATATCAGCAGTTGAGGACATTTGCTCTATTAGGATTTTTGTTGTTGTTTTGTGCTCTTTAGAAGCTGTTTGCTGTTTAGTAGACTTGGAGATGGTGACTTTATTTGGAATGTCTATGTCACATATACTGTATTAATCAGCATCTCCAAAAGATCACCAGAACTAAAGCTGTGAGTAATGTAACACAACAAAAAGTAAATATATATTTTTATATTACCTTTGCAACCATCATGTTTTTGTCCTTCTTGATCCCACCACTTAATTGCCCGGATATCTCCATCCCACCCTCCGTCTATCCAGTTGCCAGGAGCTTCTTCATGTAATTAAAGAAAAAGAGTAATTATTTTGTGGCCTAACAAACATTTAACACTTACTAAAATTCAATTCATTGTGTGTGTTGGTTGCAACTACAAACACATTGTGTAAAACCTAGAAAAAAAGTGATATTTAGATCTTATCTGTGTTGATTCTTACACTTTTTGAAATTCCTTTAGAAAGTTTTTCTTGTGTGATCGTGTTTAGCTGTCAGAGGGATTGCATCAGTTGCAAATGAATTACGTAGTTGAGTTTGATTTTGTATTTATGTAAGGTCACATTTACTACAGTTGTGGGAATCATAAATGACTTTCTAGAAAATTACAGTACAGTATTTGTTTTTTTGTGAATCCATTTATTTTTGTTTATTAAAGTTGCCATTTTTCTAATAAATAGATTTCTTGATTCTGTACCTGCAGATCAGCAGTATAATACTCTGTTTCCGGTCATCAGCCAAGCAATTAATGCATCCCTGCTTCCTTTTTCCAGTAAATAGAATTGTAAAGCCACTCATCGAGTTTTTCTTAAGATATGATCTGAATGGTGGCATTACCTATTAATAAAGAAGATTAACTCTTTGCAAATACTGATCCCAGATTTACCAGTCAAGTTATCTGTGCACCTTAAAACCGAACTTATATTCTCTCTTGTGTTCAGCAGTTTGTGATTTGTGTAGTACGTATCTGTATATAGTGTTTGTTAACAGTG
>JBBPBX010060509.1:3830-21423 GCA_038048925.1 Garcialebias charrua
CTCCTCCTCTATCCCCAAGGAGATGGAAATTGAGCTGCTGGAGGGGCCCATCAGTCCGGATGGGCTGTTCAGCTCCCACTTCCAGTTCCATTTGGCTGGACCAAATGCAGTCATCCTCAGACACTCTGCATGTTCTATGAACAGATGGATATTTAATCAACAAAGATTACACACTGCAGTTTGCAGCAGCATCCCCAAGGTTCAACCGTGTGCTGGAGATAATTTTGCTACCCCCAGAGCAGGGTCTGGCTCTCCAGACCAAATTAAAGGAACTCCTGATGAACAACATCATTCCATGTGTTCCTCGCGGGGAGGAAGATACAGGCTTCTACTTCCGATACTTCCTGTTACCAAAAGACAGGCTGGATGAAACCCATTTTGAATCTGTCTTTTTTCAACAAATACATCATGAAAGGACTTTTTCACATGATGACAATCAAACGGGTACTGGAATGCATCAGACAATATGACTGGTTCATCTTTGTAGATCTTAAGGATGCTTATTTCCACATCCTGATCATCCACAAATGGCCCTGCAGCCTTTACGCACAGCAGGGATTATAATAATTTTTTATTTGGACAACCTTCTTCTGCTGGCTCAGTCCAGAAAAGAGGCAACAAAGATGTTGATCTTTGCTCCACTGCTGCTACATGCATGTGCTGATGCTCACAGACAGCACATGTGCACAATTACACTTTATCAGTGGACCTGCTAGTCAAACGAGAAATGCTCAGTGCGAGCTCTGGTTCTCAATGAGCCTGTGGGGAAAATCCACGCTGGAATGGATACGTTTGCACGCCGCTGTGACAGAACAGAAAGCTTTAAGCATTCCCTCCAGTCCCCCTGATCCCGTGCCTCTTGGACCACATGTGGGAGGAACAACTGAGAATAATTTTGACTGCTCCAGAGTGCAAGGGCACATCATGGTTCCCGTGCCTGCAACAGCTGTTATCAGATCACCAGTGGCCACTGCCATGGTGAGAAGATACAGGCGGAGGAACGATCAGGAACTTCTCTGAGTTAAGTCAGCGCCTCTGGTCCGATGGCTGAACGAAAGCACTTAGGAAGGATAGGGCTTCCCCAGGATGTGGTGAGCTTGATTCAGAGTGCACGTGCCGCTCCACTACAGTTTGTTACACATCTAGTGGACAGTTTCAGGGATGGTGTGTGGAGAAGGGTGTGAATCCCATTTTTCGTGTCCTCTGAGCTGCATATTATTTCTCTGCTACTGCTGATAGACAGAAACCTGGCTGTCAGCACGATCAAAACGTACGCTGTAGTCTTTTTTCCCTCCTGTCATGAAGGCTTTAAGGACAGGACGATTTTCAATCATACTCTAATCATGAAACGTTTCCTGAGGGGAGTGCACAGACCATTGTCACGCACGTCGGTCCCAAAATGGGACTTAGCGCTCGTTCTGCATGCACTTATCCAAGAATCGTTTGAACCTTTAGATCAAATACCAAAGTTTTTGTCACTTAAAACAGCCTTGCTGTTAGCTCTGACGTCTGCAGAGTGAGTGATTTCCAGCTGTGTCTGTGACTCCTTCATGCCTCAGAATCCAAGGAGAGCTGTGCTTTGCCCAAACCCAGCTTTTACACCTAAAAGTATCAAGTTCGTTTAAATCCAGTTATATGTCGGTTTTTTTATTCCCCTCCACATAACTCTGAGGCGGAATCAATTTCCTATTTGTTTTTCCCAATGTGTGCGCTCGTCTGTTATGTCACGTGCAGAGTCACATTATGTAAATCTGAGGACTTGGTGGTGTTTTTCAGAAATCAGTCACAAGGACAACCATTGTCCGCCCAGCACCTGTCACAAAGGTTGTGAGGCTGTGTCACAGGTATGTATTTCTTCTGGACCCCAGCCTCCAGACAGATTCAAGGCTTGTTCCACGAGAGGACTTTCAACTTCCACGGCCCTGCATGGAGGAGTATTAGTGCAGGACATTACTCTGCGGCTACCCTTTTCCGGCTCAAGACCATGGCCCTCTCCAGGTCGGGGAGGAGGTCCTGCCCCAAGTGGAGGAGTTTAAGTATCTCGGGGTCTTGTTCACGAATGAGGGAAAACTGGAGCGTGAGATCGATAGGCGGATAGGTGCAGCATCCGCAGTGAAGCGGGCGCTGTACCGGTCTGTCGTGGTGAAGAGAGAGCTGAGTCAAAAGGCAAAGCTCTCAATTTACCGATCGATCTACGTTCCCACCCTCATCTATGGTCATGAGCTTTGGGTTGTGACCGAAAGAACGAGATCTCGGATACAAGCGGCTGAAATGAGTTTTCTCCGCAGGGTGTCTGGACTCTCCCTTAGAGATAGGGTGAGAAGCTCAGTCATCCGGGAGGGACTCGGAGTAGAGCCGCTGCTTCTCCACATCGAGAGGAGCCAGTTGAGGTGGCTCGGGCATCTGGTTAGGATGCCTCCTGGACGCCTCCCTGGTGAGGTGTTCCGGGCATGTCCCACCGGGAGGAGACCCAGAGGAAGACCCAGGACACGCTGGAGGGACTATGTTTCTCGGCTGGCCTGGGAACGCCTTGGGATTCCCCCAGAGGAGCTGCTCCAAGTGGCTGGGGAGAGGGAAGTCTGGGCCTCCCTACTTAGGCTGCTACCCCCGCGACCCGACCCCGGATAAGCGGAAGAAAATGGATGGATGGATGGATAACTCTGCGGCTTCTTGGTCCTCACCAGTCCCTTTCATCTATTTATTTATGTGATTCCTTCAGTTTCTCACTGACCCACTTGATTCTCAGAGTTCTGTCTGAGTGACAACACAGTTGTTCTCATTGAAGTTCTCCAACCTGCTCGTTTTCACAGCAGCAGGTGTTTTGATATCCCAGCCTTCAGAGTGACACAGAGATTATACTCCCCTCTGCTATTCAGCGCATACCAGGTGCACAGACTCGGTGGTGCATAATTATGCATGAGCCAAGGTTCAACATGTTCATAAATATAAGCATGTATCTGTGTGATTGCGGTTCCGGACGGACCCAGTGAGGCATAGACTCCATCCCGCTTCGCCTTTAACCCACTAGCGATAGCCTTAAAGGGCTGCGCCTATACTCAAAGAATCTGGGGTTACAATACGTAACCAATAAGTCAACACAATCTGCTGGTTTCCTTATAACTTTTACTAGGTGTCTTTTATAATGTATGTGCATGTTTTTGTTCAGTGTCCTGAGACAACTTCTGTTGTGACTCGGAGCTTTATAAATAAACTGAATTGAATTTTATTAGAATCAACAGAACATCCAGTGCAAGGAGCTGACAACATTCTCCAGATATCACACCAATCAAGAATCTGTGAAACATTCTGACTCATGGAGATCCCAATTCATAACTTCCAGGACATTAAGTACCTACTTTGGACGGGTCGGAGCCAGAAACCACCGGAAATCTTCAGAGGAGTTCAGGAGGACACTCGTCAGAAGGAGGACTGTGTCAGAGTTTGGCAGCTGGTCATAATGTTATGTCGTTATTTTTCGTGATACAAAGTAAAGCAGACCATTACGCTGAGTCCGACAGCACACAGAACCGAGCCACAAGGAGCAGAGGCAGAACATCAAGCTAGAGTGGGATCTGGGACAGAAGAAGAAGAAAGAAGGGAGGACAGCAGAGGCACTCACCGGGAGAAAACTGTCAGCCTGATCATTCTGGTAATCCATTTCTGGTTCTGAGTCCGGCTCCATCATTTGTGGGTAAGAGGGGGGTTCATGTTCCACTTCCCCATCACCTGAGAGCACTGTGGGGGCTGAGAACATAGCTGTGTCATTTTCTGCAACTCCCTCAGCCAGGCTCTCAGCTTCTGACCACAGCAGCACTGGGGGGGCGGAACCCCCCGCTTCACTCGTGGAGGCCAGCAGTGTGGGGATCTGGGTCGGGTCCAGGTTGAGAGGGGGCCCGGAGTCCGCTGCTTCATCTTCAAAGAAGGGTGTGGGCAGGGGGAGGTTAGACGAGGCCACGGTCAGGGTCTCTGCCAGGCTCAGGGCCCCCTCCACTTCCTGAGCGTCTTTGTGGGGTGAGCCCGTTGCCACCTCCAAGGTGGGAGTCTCTGAGATCAACAGGGGCACGACAGGCTCCAGATCTCCGCTCAGACCGTCGGCCCCGGTGACGGGTGTTGCCTTTGCTGTTGCCACAGCAACGCTGAGTGTGACCGCAGAATCTTCAGGTCCTCTCTGGGTGACGACAACCTGCTCCCATGCCGCAGTGGCATCCTCTGTCCTGCTGGTTGTGCTGGGGGGTGGGGGGGTGCTGGGGGCTTGAACGGAGGGTCGAGTGGTTGGCCCTGCACCGGGGGGAGTGGTTGGTGGCTTTGAGGTGGTTGCTATGGTGACAACAGTTGTAATGAGGGGAGTTGATGTTGTCAGAGCAGGTGTTGTAGATGTGACAACTTTAACAGTTTTGGTGGTGGGAGGAGGTGAGGTGGGGAGTTTAAACTGGGGAGGAGAGGGCATGAGGTGGGGAGGGGGCATAAAGGAAAAAAAACAGAAAAAACAACAACAAATGAAATGTGTTAAAGCACACTGAAGGAACATGAACAGCAATGATTTGGTACAAACGAGTTCAACCAGAGAGGAAAATGAGTTGAAATGTTTCAGCTTCATGGAGAAGTCCATGTTCTGCTGGAGAACCTGGTGTGTGTTACAACTTTAATCAGCTGGAGAACAATCTGATGGGCTTACTCAGGAAGTTTAAAGGAAACCATGAAGGTTTTCTTCAAACAGTCCTGTTTAAAGCTGCACTATGTAACTTTGTAGTGCAGTCTGTAACTTTTCTAACAATACATTTTTAACATATTTCTTCACTCTGTCACTATCTACTGACAGACTGATGTTAGACAAAGTAATCTCTGAAAAAAACTATAGTCCCCTTGCTTCTCTATCAGCATTTATAAAAACACTAAAAACACAGAGTGACCCGTTCTTAAAGTGAGACTAAACCCAGGTTGAGACGGTAACTCCTCCTTCCAAAATCTCCCTGAAAATGGGCGTGTCGAGAGACAAGGAAGGGTGGAGGTAGAGTTGTGCTTTTGTTCACGCCTCCACCTGCAACAACCTAAAACAAATTAAACCTCTAGCCAACAACATACACCAAGCAACAACAAAGAATAAACATGTAGATGTATTTATCTATTCCACCCATTCCATCCAAAACCAAAGGCCTAAAAAAATGAAAATGAAAATAAAAATAAAACCGCTTGTCAGGAGTGAAATGCAGCACTTCCATATAAGGTATGCACTTCTCATCTCTGCAGGGGATTGGCTCTGCTTGAACCACCTGTGTGACATCACACATGAGCAGACATGTCACACATGAGCGTTTGCACAAATAAGAAAATTAAGGTGTAATCCACCAGTTCAACCCATAGAACTACCGTAAACACATTTTTAGACCAAATATTGCCAAATATTGCCAATTTACACAGATATGCACAATTATGTGAGAATAAACACAGCCATAGTGCTAGATAACATTTTAAACACATTCTAGGGAGTTTATCAGCTAAAAAAAGTTAATTTTGGGTTTAGTCGCACTTTAACCAGCCAATAAAAACAGAGCTTGAATTTGAATCAGCCAATAAAAACAGAGCTTGAATTTGAATTTCAGCAGAGCCTCCCCCTCAGAGCCATATATGGCTCTGAGGGGGAGGGATCAGAATGCTTTGCCTGTTGAAAAATTTTCTAAGTTCTGCACTCTACAGAAAGTTACACATAGCACCTTTAATTTGGAGTCACCATGACCAACACAGAAACATCTTTCTGAGGAGGTTCTGGCCACGGGGTTCTGCTGTGCTGGTACCTGCCTGTCCAGCTGCAGATTGATTGACGGTGACTTACATGTTGGTTGTAGATGATCACTCCATCCTCACAGATGGGCTTGTGGGTACATGAGTGTTGGTGAACACACCAGTTACAGCCCCACTTGCTCAGAACACACCCCCGGCAGCTGCACACAGAGACAACAACACGTCTATGTGAGAGAGACACAACAACACATCCACATCTGGGACAGCAAAGGTCCAACTCTTTCTGCAAGATGGGGACGACACTAGACACCGAACAGAGATCGAAAACACAAGAAGAACTTAGTCAGCCATTGTTAATCAGCTTTCAACAATCTCTAGGTAAAAACAAGCAGTACTCTGACGTCCCCCATCACTGAGGGATTAAATACTGAATGTTTGCAATTTGGGGAATGAGTGTTTTTCTGGATTGGAATTAAACAGGAAATGAGAGTAAATGATTTTGGTGCAACATATTCACGTGTCTAAGAGTTACACTGTGGATAAGAACAGAGGGAGTTTTGTTTTTTCTTGTCCATGGCAGTGCAGGATGATGATCATGGAGAGTGGAGAGAGACATTTGTCCACCACTAGGTACAGTGATGGAGCCAGGGGGTGTCCAATGGTGACCTTGACCAAAATAGATCAATCTTTGGCCACCCCAATCATTATAGGGAAATATACAAACTGGAAAGCATAGTTTCCTTAAATTATTGGGTTGGCTGATTTACATACATACATATACAGCATACAATATATACTTGCTTGCTTGGGAGAGGTTGCTTATAAATACGCTCTGCTCTACTCAGAGAGAATTTAACAATTAATATGATTCTCACTTACCATACTATAAACTATATAGAGGAGCCTCATCTGTGAATTAGGCTAACAAAGACCGAAACACCTACTGTTAAGGTGTGAGGTGTGATTTGTCAATCTACATAGGTATGTGTGTATCTTATATCAGCCTTTAAAACCTGAACTCCACACTCTGCTCTTTGAATTGAGAAAGCTCCTCGATGAGAAGCGAAATGTCTTGTTGCAAATAAAGTCCAGTTGTTTCTGTATTGAACACTTTTTGAACGTACTATAAACTGTTTTTTGCTGTTCTTTGAACTGTTTGCTAGTTTTGTTTGCTGGTCGTTTGTTGGTTTTAAACTTTATTTGAGGTGTTTTCTCTGAGCTACTTGACCCGACGGTGCTGTGATAATCGGCTAAGTGAATTCAGCTCACACAAAGCTGAGATCATCAATCAGGCGAGTCGTCCTTGTTTCAAAACTTTTTTTTATTTTTGTACGTTTTTTGTTTTAAAATGTTTTTGATTTAAAACATATTTGTTTTAAACAGTGTTTCTGTTTCTTGACTTTGTCATAGTGCTTCCTTGCTGGTTCTTGTTTGGTGCTTTATTCTTTTAGGCGTTTTGAATTATGTGAATCACTGCTGCAAGGTTCTTCAGTGGTGTGCTAAGCTAAGCTAATCAGCTGGGCTCAGATTGAACTCACATTCAGCTGAGATCAGGCGAGTGGTTTTAAAGAGTGCTTTACTTATTATTTTTTTCTGCCCCTTGTTGAATTTAGTTGTATTCTATTTGATTTGAGAACAGGAGGGTCCCAGTCTTGTGCGGAGCCAGTCTCGTAGTGCTACAATGTGGTGGAGCTAACGAGCTGCTAACTTTCAACCCACCCAAAGCTGAGACCGTATCACCACTGAGAGACGGCCTGCATCCGATCCACATCGCTTGATCACCCTAACCTTTAACTTATTCCACCGTGGTCTTTATTGTTCAGGACTTATGTTTTTTTATCAATGTATTGAGATCTGCTGGCTCTTACTACATGGCTTCGAGCTTCATCAAATGCATCGTGTGCCAGATGTTTAGCTATAATACTGCCTCATTTGAAGATAATTGTACATATCAAAGGTCCTGATATGTCAGTTCTGGTGGAGAGGCTGTCTGATCTGGAGGCTTGACTCTTTTGAAAAACTAACTAGCCAGGCACCTGTAGGCTCAGCAGAGCCACCAATGATAGCTCACATTAGCAGTCAGAAACCACAGGCTAGCTGGTTGATGGCCTGAGGTAAACTAAATGCTAAAACTAAGTTTCTGGTTCACCATCGACCCGTTCACATTTCGAATGATGTTCCCAAAGAGTATTCTTCCGTTTTAAATCACATTTCCAATCAGTTTCCTCCACTTAACAACCCTGAACCACAGGGCTGCTGAGTATCGGCCCAAAGTAAACCTGAAGCTAAAACTAAACCGCCAGCTAAACAACGATCTGTTCACGTTTCAAACCAGTTTCCTCCACTCAGCTGCCCAGAACCTCTTGGCCAATTACAGACCTATAACTAATCTAACTTTCATCTAAAAAATTCTAGAGAAAATACAGTAGTTGCGGGTCATTTAATGATCATCTGCAAAGTAATAATCTGTTTGAAGAAATAAAATTACTGAACTTGGCAAAAAGGCCTTTTCCCACTCAGATAATGCAACCTGGAACACCTTGCAACATGAACTGAAGTTGTCCATCTTGATTTATTTAAGGGGTTTCAAACATTTGATGTCAATAGCAAAATCAAAGCAAATATGGTCATGTTTTTAGTATTTCAGCCTGTTCTGTGGCACCCTGATTTATTGTTTTATACAACACTTATTTTAGCAGCATTTTTTACTGTAGTTTATTGTTGTCATTGTCCACTGTTTTGTTGCCTTGTTCTATATGGAACAGGTCCCTCTTGTAAATGAGTCCCTGTGGCTCAATGAGGCTAGCCTGTATGAATAAAGGTTGAATGAATGAAGAGTTTCAGTCAGGTTTTAGAGCTCACCATAGCACTGAATCTGCACTGGTGAAAATTACCAATGATGTTCTCATGGCCTCAGACAATGGATAGGTGTCTACATTGGTCCTGTTAAGACTCCAGCGCTACATTTGATACAGTTGATCACAATATTTTATTACAGAGGCTTGAATATGATGTCGGAATTACAGGAATGGCTCTAAATTGGTTTAAATCCTATCTATCTGATAGATTCCAATTTGTAAATTTAAATAATGAATCTTCTTCATACACCAAAGTTAGGCATGGAGTTCCTCAAGATTCAGTGCAAGGTTCAGTTCAAATACTCTTTACCTTGTACTGTATATCCATCCATTAGGTAAAGTTATTAAACAGCATGGGATACATTTCCATTGTTATGCTGATGACACACAATTGTATTTGTCCATTAAACCCAATGAATCCAATCAGTTACTTAGACTACAAGCATGTCTTAAATACATAAAAACCTGGATGACCCTTAATTTTCTCCTTTTAAACACAGACAAGACTGAGGTTTTGGTTTTTGGACCTCAACACCGTAGGAATAAATTTTTCAGTCTTTCTCCCTCCTTAGATTACATTAATCTGGCCTCTAGTTCTAATGTTAAAAAACTTGGTGTTATTTTTGATCAGGACATGTCTTTTATCCCCCACATTAAAAATGTTACTACAATGTTGTACATGGCTGTGTGTTTATTGACTCTCTCTGCTATGTCTGCAGCGTGCCTGATGACAGAGCTGTTGCAGCTGAGACGTTGGTGCTGTCCAGTGATGGAAATGCTGTACCGGAGGATGACAGTTTCCCTCTGGTTGTTATAAAAGGGAAACACTCTGACCCACAAACTGGCGTTGTTAAACAGCATGTTGTTGTGGGTGATGCTAAACGGAAGCATTCTGGGGTGAAACCTGACAAGCGACGCCTATTTGGGTTTAAAGTATTTTGAATGTGACTGGTTGATGTATGTTGGTGGTTCTAGCAGATCCGCTGGTAGTTTTAATCCGTTTGTACTGTTAGTGCTGGGTTGTGTGTTTATTTTTTTTGCTTTGTTGTTGTTGTTTTGGGTGTAGGTGTTCGTGTGTTTGGTTTCCTTTGTATGGGTGATGAACGTGGTGTAATATGGCTGCATCATCCCATGCAAAGTCTTTTATGGGGGGGGGGGGGTTATGCACCAGGGGATTAGGATTTAAACCCTATTATGTTTGTTTATGTGGACTGCTACCTGCACCACATTTTTGTAAACACCCCTTCTAAAAGCCTGATTTAAATCAGGCTTGATTAGTCCACTCTGTGAACTGCGTGTAGAACACGCCTATAAATATATTGGACTGAGAGTTGAAGAGCGCGGAGGTTCTGTGATAGGAAGCTGACCTTTGGTGAAAGTGAGAAGAATCTGTGAGACAGATTGTTGGAATTAAGGGTGCCCACCCTGGCCGTGTGAGTATTGCTCCAAAAGGGAGATATGTTTGAGCAGGTTTGCTCGTGAGAGTTGTAGTGCTGATTAATAGCGTGTGTGTTGAGCAGGTGCAGCTGCTCATGTGGGTGCTCTAGTGAATCTAGCAGCTGTTGTGTGGCTGACCGTGGAAGGTCGGCTAATGTTGTGGATTGTACCTTTGTGCTGTTGTTTATGAGGACTTCTTCTGACCAGGTGAGTTTGGTAGTCCCTTTTTTCATTCAACATTATAGTTGGGAGTTTTTGACCTTTAGTCCAATGTTTCTAGAGGCTTCGACGGCCCCACCCGGGTTGGCCCTCTTAGCATTGTTATATTAATTTTGGCCAACTCATCAGGTCCAACTTTCATTTAAATACTTTTTTTGGTGACAATAGGTAAAGAGAAGGTGAGGCCTGTGCTCTTTCTTTTTTTTTTCTCCACAGAAGGGAGCCTGCTGCGAGGACCTCACCCACAGCCTGAGTAAAAGAAAAGCAGAAAAATAAACTTTTTTTAACCTTTTTGTCTGGTGTCCATTATATATGCTATGCGCCTTTGATTCGTAACAAATGTTGATGATTAAAACTGACAACTAATGAAAACCCCAAATTCAGTATCTCAGAAAATTAGACCATTACTTGAGACCAATATAAAAAAAGGATTTTTAGAAATGTTGGCCAACTGAAAAGTATGAACATGAAAAGTATGAGCATGTACAGCATCAATACTTAGTTGGGGCTCTTTGCGCCTGGATTACTGCAGCAATGTGGCGTGGTATGGAGTCGATCAGTCTGTGGCACTGCTTAGGTGTTATGAGAACCCAGGTTGCTCTTATAGCGGCCTTCAGCTCTTCTGAATTGTTGGGTCTGGTGTATCACATCTTCCTCTTCACAATACTCCACAGATTTTCTATGGGGTTAAGGTCAGGTGAGTTTGATAGCCAATTAAGAACAGGGATATCATGGTCCTTAAATCAGGTACTGGTAGCTTTGGCACTGTGTGCAGGTGCCAAGTCCTATTAGAAAATTAAATCTGCAACTCCATAAAGTTGGTCAGCAGCAGGAAGCATGAAGTGATGTAAAACTTCCTGGTAGATAGATGTTAACCTTGGACCTCAGAAAATACAGTGGACCAATACCAGCAGATGACATGGCACCCCAAACCATCACTGAAACTTGGAAACTTGACACTGGACCTCAAGCAACGAGGATTCTGTGCCTCTACTTGCTTCCTGTATAGAGTAGCTAGCTTGACACAGTCAGTGGAAAATTACTACAAACCTCATTGTTTGGACAGGCAGTCAGGAGCAGAGGAGGTTAGGAGGGCGGTTTTACGTCGTAAACAAAAGGTGCGGATGGGTGGATGGTGTCACCAGACGGCAGAAACAGCGGAGCTGGACCGGAGGAGCAAGAGCTAACATGCTATGGATGGGTGGATGGTGTCACCAGACGGCAGAAACATGCTAACAGACCTTGCTGTAAACGCTGTGGACCACGTGAAGCAGCTGGAAGCTGCAGAGCTCTGAGGTGCAATGAGCTAACATGCTAACAGACGGAGGAAGAATTCACTAGCATATAACTCTTTTTTTCCTTCGTTATGGCTCCAAAATGTATGTGGTTTTTGATAATTATGTAGGGTTATGTGTTAGGATAGGCTAAGTGCTTGGTAAAATAAAGTACTGTACGTATGAGGTGCCGTTTGGATGTATTTTCCGACTTACGTCAAAATCCGTGTTACGAACGGGCGTGGGAACGGAACTCGTTTGTAAGTCGGGGACTACCTGTATATACCGGTAAATATATACAGTACATATATACTTGATTGTTTTTATTGTTTTATACTTGATTTTGTCTTGTACTGCACTTCGGACAGCTGATATGTTGTATTTTAAGTGCTTTAGAAATAAATTGGTATGGTATGGTGTAATAAACTGTACAAGTTTCACTTTTGAATGGAATTACTGAAATAAATAAACTTTTTCATGATATTCTCATTTTATGACCAGCACCTAGAGTGCTGTGTGAAATGGGTAAATGAGGGCACAGATTGTAGTGTAAAGCACTTTGAGTGTACTGTATTGATAAGATAGAAAGATGCTATATAAGTGCAGTCCATTTACCATTTACTGATGTTCAGCTGTAGAAGGTTGGTATTGTACCACACTACAAAGCCCTTAACCTGTACTTCTCCTGTCCATATCTAATGATTGCAGTGTCAACTGAGTAGTTATCCGAGTTATATTTGAAGTCAGATGTGTACAGGGTGAACAGAACTGGAGAGAGCATGGTCCCCTGAGGTGCTCCTTTGCTGCAAACCCCTGTGCCAGAGATGCAGTCCCAGATCCTGACATGTTGTGGTCTCTCAGTGAGATAGTTTGTAATCCAGGAGACTTTATGTGTCCACCTCTATTTCCTCAAGCTTGTCTTTCAGTAGCAGGGGCTGCAGAGAGTTGAATACACTGGAGAAGTTGAAAAACGTGACCCTCCCAGCACTGTTTCTCTTGTCTAGGTAAGAGTGAGCCCTGTCCATAAGGTGGACAATGGCAACATCCACCTTCACCTTCTCCTGGTATGTGAACCTGTAGAGGGCCCTCAGCATGGCGAACCTGAGGTCTAAAGAGTTCCAGCAGCAGTCGCTCCAGGGTCTTCAGCTCCAAAGGAAAAAATAAGCGTCAGTCAGAGTAGGTGGCGTCAGACACTTGCATAGGTGGCAAAATCGCCACCTGCCGCCTGATATTGAGAAGGCAGAGGATATAGGAGAAGCTCCTGGTTCAGTCCTCATCTCCTTAGGTGGTCTTGTTTTAGGGTTTTACTTTGGACTTTGGCTGCTATTTTAATAAGATTTGAATTTCTTTGCAATTTTTGTTTTTCTTATGAATAGCGTATTGAAGACCAACTCCTTTTTCTTTTGTTGACTTTGTGGGAAAAAAGGTTATTTTGCACCAATAAAGTGTCTTTTAATGAATTGTTGCTAAAAACCTGAAAATAGCATATACCGGTAGTGTCCATTAAAGAACTGAGAAAACTGATTAACTAAAGGACAAAAGAAAAGGCTGAAATAAAAAAATCTGCAGAAAATAAACAGTCTGAAAGAAACATTCATAAAAATAAACTAAGAGGATTAGAGCTGCTGGCAGGTTTCCACAACAGTTCGATCATTCAAATAAAAACTGACATAAACATAAGTCTCAAGAACAAGTTCACAGGTTTGAAGACGACAATATGAACGAGACAATTAAAAAAAAGACAAAAAAAACCTCCTCAAAACAGAGGAAAACCATATTGTTTAACGGAGACATAAGAGACAGACAGATAGAGACAGAAGGACAGACAGGGACAGGCGGACACAGCAGTATAACTCACGGCGTGCTGCCTGACAGCTGTTTGACGGCGGTGCAGTCGTAGAAGGTGAAATCTCTGGACGTGACCGTGACGTCTCCGAAGCGAATTGACAAAGTGAGGATGACTGAGTCTGAGGACAGAACCACACAGACAGAATGACACTTCACCTGCAGTATGAGACCATCATCAACACATGAAGCTGAAAGTCTGATGAAACAAGTGTTATTTAACTGGATCTGACACATCCAGCTGCAATATACAGCTCTAATCTCCTGGTGGATTTTCATGTGGGACAGATGATTACCAACAGCTTTCCTCTTCTCCATTTTATTCTGATTGCTGGTCATCACCTGAGTGTCAGCCGTCAATCATGTGTGAAGATGTTCTCTCACACTGATCAATGTTCTGCTGTGAAGTTTGTACTTGGTGCTAGATGTAGTCGTTTCTGATTAGCTGAACTGAACCTCTGCACTTTACCTGAACCTAACTAAGGCCTGTGGAGTCTGAAATTGAGCTTGTCATTTCTCTGAGCATTGCATTGTCTGAGCTTGGAGTGAAGCCGCTGAACCTCCACTCCTAGAAGTTTGACAGCAGTTTTTCCATAGTGAATATCTCGCTTCACCACTTGCTCTTGCCGAGGTCGGACGTTTTTCCCCTCCTCTCCCACACTGCTTTGCTGCTCTGTCTGTCTGTGAAACTGCTTTTGAGCCTCTCTTGCATATCTTCCGAACCATAATTGCGGACTTGATTTGATCAGTTGGTCCCTCAACACAACTGATAACATTTCTTCAAAGAGAAGACAGGCTTTAGGTGAGCTGATCTGCCCTGTTGGCATGCATGCAGCTGGATATCTCATCGACTTGATGATGTGTCTCTCTATGCTGCCATTTGTGGATTTTAAGGACACATATTTAATTAGATTTATGATAACTGGTTCCTGCTTTTTGGATTTGGCTGGTTGCTCTACTCTCCCTTAGAGATAGAGTGAGAAGCTCGGTCATCCGGGAGGGACTCGGAGTAGAGCCACTGCTTCTCCACATCGAGAGGAGCCAGTTGAGGTGGCTCGGGCATCTGGTTAGGATGCCTCCTGGACGCCTCCCTGGTGAGGTGTTCCGGGCATGTCCCACCGGGAGGAGACCCAGAGGAAGACCCAGGACACGCTGGAGGGACTATGTTTCTCGGCTGGCCTGGGAACGCCTTGGGATTCCCCCAGAGGAGCTGCTCCAAGTGGCTGGGGAGAGGGAAGTCTGGGCCTCCTTACTTAGGCTGCTACCCCCGCGACCCGACCCCGGATAAGCGGAAGAGAATGGATGGATGGATGGTTGCTGGTTTATCTACAATCAAGGAAGTCGTCTGCAGCAAATTGGGACCCGATCATGCTGCTTGCCTTGTGATGGCTTGGTTTGTACCTCAAGTACCCAGACTCAAATGCTTATGGCAGAATGGATCAGATCTCAGGGATTTTACTCAGGCACGTTCTTTTGGTGTGGCCACGTACGGTAATTTGGACATTTCGTAACCGGAGTGAGCAAACACAGACTCAAGGTAGACGTCATTAAGCTCTACCTGTCCCCAAAACAACTGTGTGTTTATCTGAATTTGGCTCCCCCGACTGGCCTTGAAGGCCATCTTATCTGAATTCACCTGGAGAACATGTAATCTGACACTCTGCCCCCTCCCCCTTCCACCAAGGAATTTCCAACTGATAACAAGAGGAAACCAGCTGAATAAACATATAAACATTGTGTCATAATTTCAGGACTCTTGGATTCCCATAGGCGTTGTCCTTGGCCATTCCCCGACATCCCTCGAGAATGTTTACGGATCTCACCGGAGGGAACTGGTTTATTATTCCATTCTTATCAGAACACTTACAGTGTCCTCGGGTGCATCCTTGGACATTGCTCACCGCTCTCGCACCCCCCTCCCCCCCCACACACACACAGAATGTCTAGGTCACCATGTGCTTGTATGTGCGAGGTGTTACTTGTATTTTAATATTAGTTTTTCTTCTCAGCCAAGAAGAAAACGTTTAATAGGAACATTTTTTTGCCTCCAATTCCTACGTGTCCAGTTTCGCAACTTTTTGTCTGTCTAAGCAGGTCTCACTTGAAAATGAGTCTTCTAGGCTCAATGTGACTTATCCGTCTAAATAAAGGTTGAATGAAAAAAAATACTATATTTTTTTTTTATCTGGAATTGATGGACTCTAAATAGTTGGGAAATAACCTTTAACCTCTCAGATTGATGGGCAGCAACAGGTGCTTCTCATTGCTGATGCTATTCCGCTCTGGTGTTATGTTAACACACATCTGTATGCTCTGGAGAAGGAAAACTCCTGATTTTATAGAGGCTATTTTCATTATATGTAAACCCATAACACTGAACTCAAAGCAGATTTTCTTTTGACTTTGACTGTAACCTTTCTAGCAGCTTCAAGTGACATGCACCATCGGATGGAGCTCTCAGTTGAGAACACTGAAGTAGTCACAGAATAATAGAATATCTGGATGAAATTCCACATATTAAAATACAGGCTACTGTTCACTGCTTAAGACTGTTTAAACAAAAAAAAATAAAAAATAAATAAGAATACAACTGTATCCATGCATTCAGTTTTATTCATGCAACCCAGGCTGCATCCCAGTCCCCCAGTCCACCAACTGAAAAGCAGTAAATAAAGTCCTGCAGCATCAGGTCTGGCTTCATGAAACCCACTCTGGTTATAAAACACACTTCCACTCTTGAGTGCTTCCTGATAACATCATACATTAAAAAGAATGAGCTGGACCCACCCTGTCCGGGAGGCACCGAGGGCAGGACACTGGAGTCAGGAGACTGGCAGCTGAGTCCAGTTTCAGTGAGGGTGGCAGGACTGCGGCTGTGCTGGAAGAAGCAGGAGTAGGACTCATCCTTTTCTAAGACTGGAAGTCCTGGGATGGACAGGGACACCTAAGGAGAAACAAATATCACTGAAATTGGTGGACAACTGGACTTTGATCTCATGGAAAACATGAAGGTTTTC
Source organism: Garcialebias charrua (assembly GCA_038048925.1). Taxonomy (NCBI): domain Eukaryota; kingdom Metazoa; phylum Chordata; class Actinopteri; order Cyprinodontiformes; family Rivulidae; genus Garcialebias; species Garcialebias charrua. The sequence continues at coordinate 20,220 of JBBPBX010060509.1, forward strand.
ATCAAACAACCCACCATGTGGATCTGACTAACCACACAGAGAAAACACACGACAGCCATTCAGTTTCAGTTGACCAACAACTTGTTCCTGTGGTCACCGATCTGCATCAGAATAAACAACTTCCAGTCCAAACCAGGCTGCCAAATATACAAGGTACTGTACAAAGAAATATGTTTAACCAGGGCTTAATTTGAGCCGGATCCTGCTGAAACAGGATCCAGGAACTCTCTTATTTTGACAGGGTGCATTTCATCTCATTTAATTTATTTATTTCTACAGCACTTTACACAATCATGGTGATGGTGACCAAAGTGCTTGACAAAAAATATTACAGGTAGTCCTCGACTTACAACGTTTCGGCAGTATATCAGAGTCAGAGTCAGAGTCAGAGAGTCAGAGAGTCTTTATTGTCATTTGCACCGCATGTGGTACATGAGATGAAAACGAGATTATGTACACGAGGTCCCAGTTACATCCAACAACAAATGAAAGAGAAAAACAGTAATAACATCGAGAACTAACTAAGAAAAACATCAACTAGTAATACACTAAGCCTAATATAGTGGGAATAAACAGCAGCACGAACATGAGTTTGTATGAGCAGATGGTCACAGATGAACACAGATGAACACAGCAACAAGAAAACAGATCAGCATCAGCATGATGTGATATTTTGCAGTGTTTATTTTAATTTTATTTTTATTTATTCATGAGTCTAACAGCCTCAGGGTAGAAGCTGTTCCTCAGTCTAGTGGTTCTACACTTGATGCTCCTCAACCTCCGTCCTGAGGGGAGTGGGGCAAAGAGTGAGTGTGCTGGATGAGTGAGGTCTTTCATGATACAGGTGGCTCTTTTCCTGCATCTAGAGGTGTAAATGTCTGTGATGGTGGGGAGACTGACTCCAACAGACTTCTGTGCAGCCTTCACCACTCTCTGCAGAGCTTTCCTCTCTTCAACTGTGCAGCCTCCATGCCACACGTTGATGCTGGAGCACAGGATGCTCTCCACTGCACACCTGTAGAAGGAGGTGAGAACTGGGCTGCTCAGACCAGCTCGTCTCAGCCGTCTGAGGAAGTAGAGTCTCTGATGACCTTTCTTGATCAGGCTGGTGGTGTTGTTGCTCCAGCTGAGGTTATCATTCATGTGTACACCCAAGTATTTGTAGCTGGAGACCACTTCCACTGCAGACCCACCTATTATCAGT
>JBBPBX010060510.1:0-14785 GCA_038048925.1 Garcialebias charrua
ATCCGATCTGAACCAGATTTATTGTGCATCATCAGTGAGCCCTTGTGGACACATTGATATGGTGGGCTAACATATGACTCCAGAGCGCCCCCTAGATTATTCAAACTGTTATATCTCAGTGATACATCATCCGATCTGAACCAGATTTATTGTGCATCATCAGTGAGCCCTTGTGGACACATTGATATGGTGGGCTAACATATGACTCCAGAGCGCCCCCTAGATTATTCAAACTGTTATATCTCAGTGATACATCATCCGATCTGCACGAGATTTATTGTGCTTTATCAGTGAACACTTCGACACACATTGATAATGGTATGTAAATTTTTACTCCATAGCGCCCCCTATATTATTACTACAGTTATATCTTAGTGATACATTATCCGATCTGCACGAGATTTATTGTGATTCATCAGTGAACACTTCTACACACATTGATAATGGTATGTAAATTTTTACTCCATAGCGCCCCCTATATTATTACTACAGTTATATCTCAGTGATACATTATCCGATCTGCACGAGATTTACTATGCTTCATCAGTGAGACCTTGTGGACACATTGATATTGTGGTTTAACATATGACTCCAGAGCGCCCCCTAGATTATTCAAACTGTTATATCTCAGTGATACATCATCCGATCTGAACCAGATTTATTGTGCATCATCAGTGAGCCCTTGTGGACACATTGATATGGTGGGCTAACATTTGACTCAAGTGCGCCCCCTACATTATTTCTATAGTTATATCTCAGTGATATATCATCCGATCTGAACCAAATTTATTGTGAATAATCAGTGAGCCCTTGTGGACACATTGATATTGTGGTTTAACATATAACTCCATAGCGCCCCCTAGATTATTCAAACTGTTCTATCTCAGTGAGACATCATCCGATCTGAACCAGATTTATCGTGTATCATCAGTGAGACCTTGTGGACACATTGATATTGTGGTTTAACATGTGACTCCAGAGCGCCCCCTAGATTATTCAAACTGTTATATCTCAGTGAGACATCATCCGATCTGAACCAGATTTATTGTGCGTGTGCACCCCTGGTGCGGAGTAGACACGAGAGACTTCGAAATGGCGACCGAGCGGACGAGCTGGAGCTCGCGCGGTCGCCTCAATAAGGTCCGAGCGGCGCTAAGCTGCTTCGGGCCTCAATGCTGCTTGCAGCTTTAATTATTATTTTTATTTTTATTCCCCCCAAAGAAGTGGCCTTTTGGAGGCTTTATCATATACGAAAACTCACCAAATTTGGCGGACTCGTCAGGACTGGTGAAAAATTACGTATTTTGGGGGCGTGGCAAAAATCGCCACAGAAACGGCTCAAGAGCGCCCCCTAGAAATTTTCAAAATACCCTCCGCATTGACCTTAGTTTGACGTAGAATCATGAAATTTGGTACACTTGTCCAACTCACCAAGATGCACAGAAAACCCTCTGGCACCAATGTTGTACAATAAATGGTAAGGCGGCCATTTTGGAACGATGACCAAATTTTCACCCCTTTTTGGCCGTTTACAGCCTCCGCATTTGAACGAACTCCTCCTATGAATTTCGCTCGATTTGGTTCAAACTTGGCCAGTTTCTTCATAAGGCACGGGGGAACAAACGATATCAAAATTGTGCGTTTTCATGAATGCTGAAGGGGCGGGGCCAGACGTCAAAGTTGGACATCTCGCCATGAAAAACGAAACGCTTACAGCTCTTACACGAAAAAAGTCTAATACATCAAACCTTCAGTTATTGACCCACATCCGGTCCCCCGCAAAACTGTATGGTCAAATCATGACATCACTTAAGCCACGCCCCCTGACAACAGGAAGTGTAAAGTTTTACGTTGAACGGTCCATATCGGACCCCTGTTACCTAATCAGCGTGGCATTGTGTCCAGTGACCGAAGACATGTTGGTGTAACAAGCATTCCAATACTGTTCGTTTTTGGTGGAGCATGTGGGCGTGGCGACGTGGCGAAGTAAGACATAACGCCATCACCATACGTTTGGTTCTAAAATCCACAGATTTGATCCGAGGAGTACCAAAATCAGTATGATCGATCATTGCCCACCCCTTGAACAGGTGTTTATGCTAATTAGCAAATCGCTACAGAAACGGCTCAAGAGCGCCCCCTAGAAATATTCAAAATACCCTCCGCATTGACCTTAGTTTGACGTAGAATCATGAAATTTGGTACACTTGTCCAACTCACCAAGATGCACAGAAAACCCTCTGGCACCAATGTTGTACGATAAATGGTAAGGCGGCCATTTTGGAACGATGACCAAATTTTCACCCCTTTTTGGCCGTTTACAGCCTCTGCATTTCAACGAACTCCTCCTAGGGATTTCGCTCGATTTGATTCAAACTTGGCCAGTTTCTTTATAAGGCACGGGGGAACAAATGTTATCAAAACTGTGCGTTTTCATGCATGCTGAAGGGGCGGGGCCAGACCTCAAAGTTGGACATCTCGCCATGAAAAACGAAACGCTTACAGCTCTTACACGAAAACTGTCTAATACATCAAACCTTCAGTGATTGACCCACATCCGGTCCCCTGCAAAACTGTATGGTCAAATCATGACATCACTTAAGCCACGCCCCCTGACAACAGGAAGTGTAAAGTTTTACATTGAACGGTCCATATCGGACCCCTGTTACCTAATCAGCGTGACATTGTATCCAGTCACCGAAGACATGGTGGTGTAACAAGCATTCCAACACTGTTCGTTTTGGGTGGAGCAAGTGGGCGTGGCGACGTGGCGAAGTAAGACATAACGCCATCACCATACGTTTGGTTCTAAAATCCACAGATTTGATCCGAGGAGTACCAAAATCAGTATGATCGATCATTGCCCACCGCTTGAACAGGTGTCTATGCTAATTAGCATATAGACTCCATAGCGCCCCCTAGATTATTCAAACTGTTATATCTCAGTGATACATCATCCGATCTGAACCAGATTTATTGTGCATCATCAGTGAGCCCTTGTGGACACATTGATAAGGTGGGCTAACATTTGACTCAAGTGCGCCCCCTACATTACTTATATAGTTATATCTCAGTGATACATCATCCGATCTGAACCAGATTTATTGTGCATCATCAGTGAGACCTTGTGGACACATTGATATGGTGGGCCAACATATGACTCCAGAGCGCCCCCTAGATTATTCAAACTGTTATATCTCAGTGAGACATCATCCGATCTGAACCAGATTTATTGTGCATCATCAGTGAGCCCTTGTGGACACATTGATATGGTGGGCTAACATTTGACTCAAGTGCGCCCCCTACATTATTTCTATAGTTATATCTCAGTGATACATCATCCGATCTGAACCAGATTTATTGTGCATCATCAGTGAGCCCTTGTGGACACATTGATATGGTGGGCTAACATTTGACTCAAGTGCGCCCCCTACATTATTTCTATAGTTATATCTCAGTGATACATCATCGATCTGAACCAGATTTATTGTGCATCATCAGTGAACACTTCGACACACATTGATAATGGTATGTAAAGTTATACTCCATAGCGCCCCCTATATTATTACTACAGTTATATCTTAGTGATACATTATCCGATCTGCACGAGATTTATTATGATTCATCAGTGAACACTTCGACACACATTGATAATGGTATGTAAATTTTTACTCCATAGCGCCCCCTATATTATTACTACAGTTATATCTTAGTGATACATTATCCGATCTGCACGAGATTTATTGTGATTCATCAGTGAACACTTCGACACACATTGATAATGGTATGTAAATTTTTACTCCATAGCGCCCCCTATATTATTACTACAGTTATATCTTAGTGATACATTATCCGATCTGCACGAGATTTATTATGATTCATCAGTGAACACTTCTACACACATTGATAATGGTATGTAAATTTTTACTCCATAGCGCCCCCTATATTATTACTACAGTTATATCTCAGTGATACATTATCCGATCTGCACGAGATTTATTGTGCTTTATCAGTGAACACTTCGACACACATTGATAATGGTATGTAAATTTTTACTCCATAGCGCCCCCTATATTATTACTACAGTTATATCTTAGTGATACATTATCCGATCTGCACGAGATTTATTGTGATTCATCAGTGAACACTTCTACACACATTGATAATGGTATGTAAATTTTTACTCCATAGCGCCCCCTGTATTATTACTACAGTTATATCTTAGTGATACATTATCCGATCTGCACGAGATTTATTATGCTTTATCAGTGAACACTTCGACACACATTGATAATGTTATGTAAATTTTTACTCCATAGCGCCCCCTATATTATTATTACAGTTATATCTTAGTGATACATTATCCGATCTGCACGAGATTTAATGTGATTCATCAGTGAACACTTCTATACACATTGATAATGGTATGTAAATTTTTACTCCATAGCGCCCCCTATATTATTACTACAGTTATATCTCAGTGATACATTATCCAATTTGCACGAGATTTATTGTGCTTTATCAGTGAACACTTCGACACACATTGATAATGGTATGTAAATTTTTACTCCATAGCGCCCCCTATATTATTACTACAGTTATATCTTAGTGATACATCATCCGATCTGCACAAGATTTATTGTGCTTTATCAGTGAACACTTCGACACACATTGATAATGGTATGTAAATTTTTACTCCATAGCGCCCCCTATATTATTACTACAGTTATATCTTAGTGATACATTATCCGATCTGCACGAGATTTATTGTGATTCATCAGTGAACACTTCTACACACATTGATAATGGTATGTAAATTTTTACTCCATAGCGCCCCCTATATTATTACTACAGTTATATCTCAGTGATACATTATCCGATCTGCACGAGATTTATTGTGCTTTATCAGTGAACACTTCGACACACATTGATAATGGTATGTAAATTTTTACTCCATAGCGCCCCCTATATTATTACTACAGTTATATCTTAGTGATACATTATCCGATCTGCACGAGATTTATTGTGATTCATCACTGAACACTTCTACACACATTGATGATGGTATGTACATTTTTACTCCATAGCGCCCCCTGTATTATTACTACAGTTATATCTTAGTGATACATTATCCGATCTGCATGAGATTTATTGTGCTTTATCAGTGAACACTTCGACACACATTGATAATGGTATGTAAATGTTTACTCCATAGCGCCCCCTATATTATTACTACAGTTATATCTTAGTGATACATTATCCGATCTGCACGAGATTTATTGTGCTTTATCAGTGAACACTTCGACACACATTGATAATGTTATGTAAATTTTTACTCCATAGCGCCCCCTATATTATTACTACAGTTATATCTCAGTGATACATCATCCGATCTGAACCAGATTTATTGTGTATCATCAGTGAGCCCTTGTGGACACATTGATATTGTGGGCTAACATTTGACTCAAGTGCGCCCCCTACATTATTTCTATAGTTATATCTCAGTGATACATCATCCGATCTGAACCAGATTTATTGTGCATCATCAGTGAGCCCTTGTGGACACATTGATATGGTGGGCTAACATTTGACTCAAGTGCGCCCCCTACATTATTTATATAGTTATATCTCAGTGATACATCATCCGATCTGAACCAGATTTATTGTGCATCATCAGTGAGCCCTTGTGGACACATTGATATGGTGGGCTAACATATGACTCCAGAGCGCCCCCTAGATTATTCAAACTGTTATATCTCAGTGATACATCATCCGATCTGAACCAGATTTATTGTGCATCATCAGTGAGCCCTTGTGGACACATTGATATTGTGGTTTAACATGTGACTCCAGAGCGCCCCCTAGATTATTCAAACTGTTATATCTCAGTGAGACATCATCCGATCTGAACCAGATTTATTGTGCGTGTGCACCCCTGGTGCGGAGTAGACACGAGAGACTTCGAAATGGCGACCGAGCGGACGAGCTGGAGCTCGCGTGGTCGCCTCAATAAGGTCCGAGCAGTGCTAAGCTGCTTCGGGCCTCAATGCTGCTTGCAGCTTTAATTATTATTATTATTCACCTGTTGTGAACTCTGCCCTTGCAAGTAAAGATCTTCTCTTGTCGTTCCAATTTTAGTATAATGTGCTACTGAAGTAGCAAAACAAAAACACCACATCACCTCAACGCCCGTTTGATGATGACCTTGTGGTGCATTCAGCATCCCTCCCAGGTGGGGTCAGTTCAATAGGACAAAAACAATATATTTATCCAACACACACAGTATAAGGTCTAGGGCTGTCTTATTGAAATATACAAGGTCTTCCCTGAAAAGATGTCATCTGGGTGGGAGCGTGTGTGGTTTTAAAAGCTGTATATTTTTTGTGCATCAACAGTGCCTTTCCAACAGGGGCAGAGACAGAGGGGTGTCAGGGGTGGCTTATGCCACCCCTCTGAAACATAATGGGTCATCCTAGGTGCCACGCCAGTTGATTGGCAAGTCACTGACTGTGTGTGGCGTTGAATTAATTGTTGGTTTGTATACTGTATTCTTTTTGCCATTATATAATTACTTTATAATTTGTTGTACAATTTTTGTAAAATAAAATATACATTGCATTTCTCCTATTGATCTCCTTCATGCCTGATTTTGGTGTAAATATTTTCAAATTTGTGAGTCATGTTGTGGGGCAGCACGGTGGCGCAGTTGGTACAGATGCTGCCTGTCAGCGAGCAAGGTCGCTCCAGTTCAAATCCAGGCCGGGGGGCCCGTCTAGGTGGAGTTTGCATGTTCTCTCCGTGCATGTGTGGGTTTTCTACGGATACACTAGTTTCCTCCAAGAGACCAAAAACATGCACGTTAAGCTAATGATAATGCCAAATTGTAGTGAGTGAGAGAGTGAATGGTTGTTTGTCTCTCTATGTGTCTCTGTGATGGACTGGAGACCTGCCCAGGATGTCCCTCACCTCTCAGATAGTGATGGCTGAACATGAGCACGAGTGACCCCCGTGACCCCAAAAAAGAAAGAAGCGGGTAAAAGATAATGGATGAATGGATGGAGTCATATTGTTAATCTGAAGAGGAGGAGCCATACCTTGATGATGACTACAGCGATAATGTTTTGTGTGTGTGTGTGTGTGTGTGTGTGTGTGTGTGTGTGTGTGTGTGTGTAGGTATCTTCCTTAGGACCAAGTTGAAGACAATTAATAATTTCCTTTATTTGTGTGTGCCCATGTGGTCATTGGCTATACTTTGGCATTATAGTTCAGCTTCTCCATTGCATTCCAGATGTGTGATCTGCTCATCCAAGAGATGCTAATGCACCCCTATACAATCAGAGAGGTAGGATTTTAAACAAATAACAGGCTGAACAGTTTCACACCTTGTCTCAGTTTATTTTAAATGAGCTTTGGATGAGAGAAGATGGAAGTGTTTGTAACTGGTGTGTACTTGTAACTGTTTTGATTTATAGAGCATAACCAGCATTTATGGATGACACAGTGAACTGTGTTTGCAGACAATGATTTGTGGAATTGTTCCTGAGCCCATGGAGTGATGTCCAAAAAAGAATTAGACCTGAGTTTAATGCCATTGGGACCATGAAGAACATGAAATATTGACTTTCAGCCTTGTCCTTTGAGCTCAGAGATATCTCCAAATTCTTGAAGTCTTCAGATGACATTATGAACTGTAGATGTTCAGATATTGAGGTTCTGCTTGAGAGTGACAAGGATGGATAATATTAGGAATGAGATCTGGGAGATATCCCTGGAGGATGAAATTAGTGAAGTCAGACTGAGATGGTTTGGACATGTCCAGAGGTGGGACAGTGGGTATGTTTGTAGAAGGATGTTAGAAATACAGCTGCCAGGAAAAAGACAAAGAGGAGATACAGGGAACCCCCGTGTTACGAACGAGTTCGGGACCTAAGAACGGTTCGCAGCTCGATTCTGCCGTAGGTAGGGGGTGAAAATTATTATTATTTTTTAAATTATTCATTCATTCATTCATTCAACCTTTATTTATCATGCTAACGGAGCGTGCGCACACATTTAAGCATGTACAGTAGTGTACTGTAATGTTAAACATTGCTATTCACATTTACAGAATAAATAAAAATATATTTTCTTACTTTGAGATGGTCAAAGCCGACATCTTAGGTTGCCATGCGTTGATTGTTGTCGGGCCGAGCAGCGCGGCGGCCGGCCAGTGAACCACCGCAGCTGCTCCAGACCTGTGTTAGCTAGCTGGCTAGCTTCTGCTAGCCAAGCCATGAGCTGGTGTTGGAGCGGCGGCGCGATCAATCTGCAGCTGCTGCTGCTGCCTGAGACATCCACAAAGTTCACAGAGACGTTTCCAGCTCGTAATTAATCCATATGAAGCCATCCTGGTCACCAGTCTTCGGCCGGCTACCGTGTTAGCTTCTGGAGCTAGCCAGGCCAGAGCCTGGCCGGAGGTGTTCGCGCGGCGGCCTGGCACGATCAGCGATAAATCCGCTGCTGCCTGAGACATCCACAAAGTTCACAGAGACGTTTCCAGCTCGTAATTAATCCATATGAAGCCATCCTGGTCACCAGTCTTGGGCTGGCTCCCGGGCAGCTAACCTAAAATGGCGTCCGGTGTTCTGTGACCGGAGACCCCAGTGACTGAACCTAAAATGGCGTCCGGTGTTCTACATTAATTTGTGACCGTGTAAACTGAAGACCTACTTCCTGTTGCCCAAGATTGCTCAAAAATGATCAGAAATGATCTTTTTTATCATAATTATTATTTATAAAGCCTTTAAAACAACCACAGCTGCAACAAAGTGATGTACACATGAAATTAAGAACATTTAAACACAAAAAAAAAAAAAAATTTTTTTTTAATACAGTAATTTCATATTTTTATTAAATATGATATGTTCGTAGGTCCCGTTGTTCGTAGGTCGATGGAGTTGTAAGTGGGGGGTTACCTGTATATGGATGTTATAGAGGACATGGAGGTAGTTGGAGTGGAGAGAGAGGACATACAGTAGAGGACATGGTAAGATGGAGGATGACTCACTTTGACAACTCCTGAAAAGCAAACAGCTTAAAGTAAAAGAAGAAAGAAGAGATGATAAAGTATTCAAAGTTTTCCAAACTTTAAATAGAGGAACATTACTGTGTTTTGAAGACTTTCCACATTTTAGATGCGTTTTCACAGACTGGAGAACCAACTAGTCAAGTCAAATTTATTTATAAAGCACATTTAAAAACAGCAGCTGTTACCAAAGTGCTTAACAATAAAAAACAATGACGTAATTTAATGAAAAAATAAATAAATTAAAAGCATCAAAAGAAAAACATAAAAACACAGAACAATAAAATACTGTACTACCGGTAAATTAAATCACACAGTGTTAAAATCCAGAGAGAAAAGAAGTGTGTTTTTAAAACAGATAAAAAATAAATTAAAAAAATTGTGCTTATTTTAACTTCTGAAAGACTAAACACCACCAAAATGCTCTTTTCATACCCAGTCCTTTTACTGACCTGTTGCCAATAAACTTGAATAATTATAAAATGTCCCTGCATCTTAGGACCGCATGCCTTTGTTTTATTTTTTGGATTACCGTATGTTGCTGTTATCCATTTTGAAACGGACTTCCCTGAAAAAATGAGCAACTTTAAGTTTAACCTCATCATGTTTACTATGTTTCACTGAGATAAAATCATTGTATGTTTATTTTTTTTAATGTTTTTTACATTTTGCACAACATACTATCTTTATTATTCTTATTATTTATTGGGATAGTATTACAAATGAAAACTGGACTTACATTTGCTTTGTGCCTTTAAAGTCCATATGCGATGACTTAGAGAACCCAATCAATGTTGAACTAATTAAAATTATGTCCTCTGTGAAATATTTTTCCTTGTATCTCTTCATATACATGATGCAGCATAATCCTCAGAAGAATTCCTCTAAAGGTTATCAGCTTTGCAGGCTCGTACTGGATCCTGACTGGAGTCGGACTCTAATGCCACATTTCAGAGTTACACCAACAAATCCTTTGGAGTGCCTTTACTATTTGTCTTGAAGGAGCCACATGAATGCTGTGTGTAAGTTTGTGACACAACTCCCATTTTTTTTTTCTCGTCACTTAACCAACCATTCAAGTTGGACCTATTCTTACCCACAGCAGGTCATGTGATCAAAAGTTTGTTTGGATTTTTCTACGAAATCCCATTAGTCACATTTTCCGCTTGACTTTTTTTTTTCACATCAATTGATTTTAGCTCATATTTCAAAGATGCTAATAAATAAATAAATAAGTACATTTTAGGAAGAGTTTCATCAAGTGTGTGATTCTTTAGTGTCAAATTCAACTTGGTTTTGAAAAGATAAGCTTTAATATTGACTTAAATTTTGTTTCTATAGTGGAAGTTCAAGTCTACAGCTTCAGAACTAAAAGCATCATTGTCTTTTTTTAGTACATGCATTTTCTTTTTAGATCAATTGCTGTGGGTGGAAACACAATGACTAGTACTTAAGCACTTTAGGAATTTTAAGAGTGCAATGACAGCACCACAACTAGGCTAATGGAAACTATTTATTACAGATGCTTGTATAACAATAGCAATGAGAGAAGAAAGACAAAAAAAAAACATAATCAAGCACAATCAATACTTAAATCTTACAAACAACATTTCACATTTCAAGAGGGATGAAAATGAAAAACATAAATAATGTGAGTGTGGCTGTGGTGAGGTAAAGAAAAGAGGTAAATGATGAGTTTAAAGAAATATTGCTGTAATTTTCTGTGTAAAAGCTATAAACTATAAATATCTTTCCAGTTGTAGACAGCTTTTTGAGAAACTTTAAATTAAAACAACTTTAGTCTTTAAAATTTCACAGTGGCTCAGTTAAGTAAAAAAAAAATTACCCTTAAAATGGAACATTTAAATAAAAACAGGATAGGATTAGAATTAGGATAGATTAAAAAATAGGTCAAAACCCACCAGAATTAATTTAACTTAATGACCTGACAACAGATAGTCAAAGCCAACTGTTAGAAAAAAAATCTCATTCACCTGCATCTTAGTTGGAGACCACTTTGTTTACTCAGAAGAACCACAACTCATTCAACCTTTATTTATACAGATGAATCACACTGAGCCTCATTTACAAGTGAGACCTGTTTACTCATGGCAGGTGAAGATTTTTAACTGGCTTTTACTTGCAAGGGCCACATTCAGGACAGGTTACATACATAAATACATGTGCATTAATGCAATGGCACAGAAAGAATCTTGAACAGTATTATTTTTTTTTTGGTTCTGTGAGCCTATGTTTTAAATGTTTTTTTTAATTAATTCTTCATTTTATCATTATGGTATTTTTTCATTAATTTTACTACCAATTATGTTGTTGTTAAGCACTTTGATAACCATTTCTGTTTTGAATGTGCTCTATAAATAAAATTGACTTGACTTGACAAAAGCACACAGACATTATGGTTTATGGGCATCAGGGAGGCACCGTGAGTAGGCCTCCAGGTCACGATAAGTGAATGTTTTGGGAGACAACAGACCAGCAAGTTCTTATGGCAGGAAGAAAATTATCAGCCACATTACAAAACACAATATAAAACATTCATGACCTTTGACTGAAAATTCTCTAACACCAACCCACTTCCAAAGCATACTTGTCTGTCGTAAAACAAGCAAAAACTTCAAAATGTCATTGCAGTTCATATAAAAGCTACTATTTATATCTTTATACACCAAAGAAGCATGAAAATGCACTCTCCTGACTATGGCCTCTGACACATGGGTCATGTTTTATAACAACTTTGAACTGAAAAGTGGGTAAATCTGGGTATCTTTTTCAGAAATAGTTACCGTCTCTGAACACTAAAACACCTTGCAATGTTACTACTAGTGCCACTTTGGTCTGGCTCCACACTGCAACAACCTCTGATGTGTTGGTGGATGGAGGGAACACTCACATCAGACTCCTGTGACCAGGGGAGGAATGTACCCAATGGAGGCCTCGAAGGGGGATCTTCCAGTGGCTGCAGAGACTTGGGAGTTGTGGGCGTACTCAATCCATGGCAGGTGTTGACTCCAGGCAGAGGGGTTGTTGTTAATGATGCACCTCAGGGTGGTCTCCAACTCCTGGTTGCAGCGTTCCATCTGTTCGTTTGATTGAGGGTGGTATTCAGATGTAAGGCTGGTGGATGCCCCCAAGGCTTGGCAGAACCCCTTCCACACATCGGAGATGAACTGCAGACTCCTGTCCAAAACAATGTCCTAAGGGATGCCGTGCAGGCGGAAGACATGTTTGCAATATTACCTCTAGGCTGCGCGCGTGCGCAATTGCGCACTGCCCGCACATTCTTAGCGCACAATAAAATCTTTGCACGCATCCAAATTAAACTGAATGTTGTCAGTATGTCCTATATGCCATGAACGCATCACACAAGTGCGGGATCTGATTGGGTATGGTCAGCCCGTCGGTCCATCTCAACTTAAAATGATTGATGGACAGTGATTACATCCAATCACATTGAAGCTCACGTTGTTTTGACCAATCACTAACAGGAAGGCGGGTCTTAGAACAGCAAGCATGTGTGTATGCAGCTTCACAGTCAGATCATGCAGAAGACGGAGTTTTTCACACCGGGACACGTGGTCAATTAGTGTTAAAACTACAGATTTTAAATCTCGTTGTTAGGTCAAGTAAAATCAGAGTTATGATCAATAATCCATACGTACCACATCTTTTATCTGAATAAAGTCAAATATCAAGCGCGTTACAACGAGAAGCTGCACACTCGCACACACACGCACACACACACACCGCTGAACACATAAACAATCCCCCTCCTTTCTTAAGGAGGCTCCAAGTTATTTGTCAAGCACCAAATCTGCAAGAAAAATAAGAAAAAGACGCAGAAGTTGAATGGAGGTCAGTGCACGATAAAGTCACGTGATAAAGTCAGTGAGAGCGGGGTTGATAAAGAGGAAGAGCAGAACCAGGCCAGGTGTGCAGAGGAGCAGGTCCAGAACCAAGCATCAGTTTCTGAGCTCTGCAGATGTTGACCCAGGGACCAATGGAGGAAAATACACTTTTTAAAAACTTACAGTAAAATAAATATTTTGTCAATAAAAAAATAATACAGTAATGTGGAGATTTTAAACAAAAACCCTACAAGCATTAAAATAAAAATCATCTAAATTAGATACTGTATATTTATTTGAGGCTGACAGTTTAATTAAGAAGGTTGATTTTCCCTCTGAGGAACATGAATAAATAAAGTTAAAGGGTTAAAACATCTAATTCAAATAAAATAATAAAGTCTGTAGTTAAATAAAACTGGTTTTTGAGCTGCATGCATTCAGCTGGGAGCTGCAAAATCACTTATATTAAAAGCAAACTCATGGAAGTTGCTGCTGTAATCTGATTCTTTTAATAAATAGCACTTTGAGATTTTTATTAGCACTTTGAGATTTTTATTAATGAAAAGTGCATTATAAATGGAATTCATTATTATTATTATTATTATTATTATAAGCCATGTAACTTTCTATGATCCCAGATTCATAAAAAGTGTGTGGCCATAGTGCGCACTCCTGATGTTGCTCATAGTGGTCCTCAGTGTGCTCAGAGAGCTTGTGTGTATGCCCAGACACATGAAAAATTAGAGGGAACATTGCATGTTTGGTGACGATCTGGACAGTTTCTAAGGCAGAGGGTAGTTTAGCCAGTGGGATGAAATGAGCAGACTTTGAAAAGCAGTCAACAATGGTGCAGATGACAGAGTTACCGTCTGAGATGGTAAGACCGGTGACAAAGTACAAGGCGATGTGGGACCAGGGTCAGCTGGGGGTGGGAAGAGGAAGTAGTAGACCAGCTGGAGGCTGGTTGTTGTGTTTACGCCGAGCACATGAAGGACATGCTGAAACAAAGTCTTTTACATCTTTATTGAGATTAGGCCACCATTAGGCTTTATGAACCCAGTGCTATACTTTACCAACCATGGCTGAGGGGACAAACAATCTCCTAGGAGGGCCAGTGGTGGGGTCTGGTTCAGTTCTTTGTGCCTCTCTGATGTCTTTCTCGGTCACCCATGTCATCACACCCACCTTACATGAGGAGGGAAGGATTCCTTCAGGGGTGTCAGGATCTTCAGCCACGGAGAACTGCCGAGAGAGTGCGTTGGGTTTTACGTTGCGGGAACCTGGAATGTAAGTGATAGAGAAATTAAATCTGGCCAAGAACAATGACCATCTGGGTTGTCTAGCATTTAGTCTCTATGCCAGGTAGGCTAAGTTCTTGTGGTCAGTCCAGATTATGAAGGGGAGTTCAGATCCCTCCAACCAATGTCTCCATTCTTCCAATGCTAGTTTAATAGCTAGCAGTTCTTGGTCACCAACATAATAGTTGCTGTCTGCAGAGGGCAGCTGATGTGAAAAAAGTGCATGGGTGAAGTTTACCATTGTCGGCTGCTCTTTGAGACAAAATGGCCCTCACCCCTGAGTTAGATGCGTCTACCTCTACAATAAACTACCTCTTGACATCAGGATGAGATAAGATGGGGCTGTAGCAAAGAGATGTTTCAGCTGAGAAAAAGCTGTTTCTGCTTCAGGAGTGCAATTGAATTTTTTGAGTGTGGATGTTAGCTGAGTGAGAGGGATGGCCACTTTGCTATAGTTTTTTTTAAATAAAACATACATTAAAATGAGCAAATCCTAAAAAAATTAATTATTTCCAGTTGGTAGGAATTGGCCAGTCTACAACAGCTTTGGTCTTCTC